>JAAKBH010000674.1:0-151667 GCA_019776075.1 Amaranthus palmeri | reverse complement strand
GTGGATATGATTTCGTTCCACCAATGTTACTCACAGCCTCTCAAATCTAGGGCGCAACAATGCTAAAACACAGATTGTCACCGCCACCTGACGAGGCATACAGTCTTCATCGTAAACTTTCAGGAGCTTTTTTGGCTTGCATTAAGCTAGGTGCTGTTGTGCCTTGCAGAGAAATGCTTTTGGATATATATGAGCATTACAGATTTGGAGAAGAGAGTGCTCATATTTAGTCAAGTTACTCCACTTAGTGATGCATTTTTCTTATGAATGCATCCTACAAAAGTACAGATCATTTTCCTGTTTTCTTTAGTTGATGCCATTTTTGCATAATTATACGGGATTATTTGCCTCGCCTATTTATCGGTTAACAAGGTTCCAACTCTCGGGGAATTTTTCTCCCATACTATTCGTTATGTGTTGGGAAATGCTCTGTTACATAAGAAGGTTCAAGGTTATTTTGTAAGGGAGCATTTTGACGTTTGAAAACAATAAGATTTCTTGAGGGAGGCGTTCTCTTTCAAGGGTAATTTCAGATCGCTTTTTCTAATCTATGATTAAGTGAGTGAAGTTGTGATTGAGAGTGTGATTAATTAAGATCAGTTTCATAGGATCATATTTATTCGTTTCATGTATAAATCAAGTAAAGGTCTAGTAAGTTTTTGCATAGATCTTCATTGATGGATTCTTGGTTTCAACTGCAAACATCCTAGAGTCCTTACATGGTGCACTTTCAGTTCTGAAGACTCAACTCTTCTCTAAGATGATGAAAGTCAACTTGTCATAGATCCAATTAAAGTTGATACATTCTTTTATTCATTTTTAGTCATATTTGATTTATTTACTCATTTAATTATCTAAATAATTTAATAAATTGTGCTAGTAATGTATAAAAATGTTCTAATAAATTTTAAATATTAATTCGTTAAGTTGCTTATATTTTTGGTGTTTGTTAGGGATTTCTGAGTTTGAATGCAAATGTTTGAATCCTTCTTGCTACAAGTTGAATTTGTTATTATCATGTGATATTGGTTCTTAGCTGAATATTTAAATAATTGTTCATCAAGACCTGGTGGTTAATTTTAGAATTTGAATTATGAATAGGTATTTTTAGATACAGCCATTCTTTTGATGACTTTGCAATTTAAATGGTTCTTTTTGGTTTTATATCTTTATATAAGTAGTACTCAGGTGGGAAATCGTCTTTCGATAAAATAATCTTAAATAAGGAGTTTATATGATAATAATTAGTATTGAAAACGATGACGTATTAGCGATCGAACGACGAGTTTCAACCACTAACACCACCAAGATCGAAATATGTGAAGTCTTGTGTTTACAAATTACGCAAACTATAAACTCGATGTTTGTAGGAATAAAATGCAATAATAAAATGACACAAATGTTTAAGGAGGTTCACCCAATATTGGCTACGTCCCCCGTGGTGTAGTATCTCTCTTATATTATCACAATTGAGAAATTACAATTAGAGAAGAGATTAGGCTAAGTGTTTGGCTATGGGTATGTGTTTGATTTGTGGATATCTTTGATTTGGCTAAATAGCTCTCTATTTATAGTGTATAATACATCAAAGCTAATTACTCACTTTAATATACACTTAAAGTTGAAAATAAAGAGCTATTAAAGTAATTTGATGCACTCCATAATTGACCCAAGAGATAGTGGAACGTCAGAGGAAGAATTCAAGAGGCAGCAGTACATTTCTGATAGGAGTGCTCGTTCGAGCAGCTTTGGAGCTCGTTCGAGCAGCTGAACCTTGATACTTTCTGTTTTACACGCTCGTTCGAGGCAATGGGCATACACTGGGTGCCTTGTTCGAGCACATCCATCAGAGAACGACCCTTGGACTTCATTACTCATTAGCTTAAGTGACCCATTTAATTACAAGTAACTTAATACAAATAAAGTCACATTTAAACACCATATTTACCCCACATTTACCTTACCCATTAACTTATTCTCATAGGATTCCATCCTAAGAGTCACACTAGTTCATAAGATTAATTTGGTGTACTCAAGTCACACCATTAATCACAACAATCTCCACCTTGACTTGAGTTCACCCAAGTCAATGGAATTCTCTAATTCACTCTTACATAATATAACAACATACACCATTACATACTCAAAACAAAAACATAAAACAACACATGTGCTTAACATAACACATGCATCAAAATGCCCACAAAGGGCTCCCAAAAGAGTATGAATTCAATTACCAATCAAGTCCATATATCCCATGGACTCATTGGGGTATGTTGGAATTATTCTCGAACATTCGTTGTTTAAAGAAGAAACATGATCATCAATTTCATGCTCGGTTGAAGTAGTGGAGACACAAGCCGAACTAATTAAGGTTGAACCCACTAGCATATACAAGCCATCATTAAGGGATCCTTTCATGATCATCTTAGGACCCTTGCCAACCTTCAAAACTCCACCTTCACCAATGCATTTATAACCTTCTTTATCCAAAATACTAAGGGAAATTAAGTTTTTACTCATACCTGGAACATGAAGGACTCCGGTCAACGTTCTTTCAACACCATCAAACATGACAAATTTAACATCTCCAATACCAACTATCGGACAACTAGTCTTATTGCCCATAGTGACTTTTCTTCCATCAACCTTTTGATAAGTTGAGAAGAACTTTGCGTTAAACGTCATATGTCTAGAACATCCCGAATCCAAAATCCATGAGTCACCACCCTTGTATTCATTGGTAACAACGAAAACACCAACATCATATAACTCACCTTCAACATAGCTAGCTTCGGCGGCGATAGCTTCTTTGGACTTGCTTTCATTGGATTGTTTGGACTTTAATTTCCAACAATCTTTCTTGAGGTGGCCTTTCTTCTTACAAAAGTTGCAAATCATGCACTTTTTGTTCCTACTCGAATCCTTCACAAACAAAGCATCATTGGGATATTTGGACTCCTTTTGAGCAAATTGAGAATCAATAAGGTCCTTTTGTGTCAAGGCCTTTCTAACATCCTCACTACTCAATGTGTCCCTTCCATACAACAAGGTTTCCCTAAAGTGCTTAAACGAAGGTGGTAGTGAAACCAACAATAAGATGGCCAAGTCCTCATCATCCACTTTTAAATCAATATTTTGCAAATCCATTAATATTGAGTAAAATTCATCAAGGTGCGGTTTCATCGGCTTTCCTTCTTGCAATCGGAGATCATACAAACGACTCTTTAATAAAAGCCGATTGGTAACACTCTTTTCCATGTAGAGTGATTCCAATTTATTCCAAATGCCTTTAGAAGTTTCCTCCTTTACAACTTCTCTCAAAACTTCATTAGAGAGACAAAGTTGTATGGCGGAAAGAGCCTTCGCATCCATTTCTTCCCATTTCGCCTCACTAGTGCCTTCGGGTATCTTCTCTATACCACCAAGTGCTTTATGCACTCCATTTTGTATCAAAATTGCTTTCATTTTGACTTGCCATAAGCCAAAGTTAACGCTCCTATCAAACTTTTCAATATCGAGTTTCATGGTTGCCATGTTACACCAATGCGACCTCTACACGACGATAATAACAACTTGGCTCTGATACCAATTGAAAACGATGACGTATTAGCGATCGAACGACGAGTTTGTAGGAATAAAATGCAATAATAAAATGACACAAATGTTTAAGGAGGTTCACCCAATATTGGCTACGTCCCCCGTGGTGTAGTATCTCTCTTATATTATCACAATTGAGAAATTACAATTAGAGAAGAGATTAGGCTAAGTGTTTGGCTATGGGTATGTGTTTGATTTGTGGATATCTTTGATTTGGCTAAATAGCTCTCTATTTATAGTGTATAATACATCAAAGCTAATTACTCACTTTAATATACACTTAAAGTTGAAAATAAAGAGCTATTAAAGTAATTTGATGCACTCCATAATTGACCCAAGAGATAGTGGAACGTCAGAGGAAGAATTCAAGAGGCAGCAGTACATTTCTGATAGGAGTGCTCGTTCGAGCAGCTTTGGAGCTCGTTCGAGCAGCTGAACCTTGATACTTTCTGTTTTACACGCTCGTTCGAGGCAATGGGCATACACTGGGTGCCTTGTTCGAGCACATCCATCAGAGAACGACCCTTGGACTTCATTACTCATTAGCTTAAGTGACCCATTTAATTACAAGTAACTTAATACAAATAAAGTCACATTTAAACACCATATTTACCCCACATTTACCTTACCCATTAACTTATTCTCATAGGATTCCATCCTAAGAGTCACACTAGTTCATAAGATTAATTTGGTGTACTCAAGTCACACCATTAATCACAACAATCTCCACCTTGACTTGAGTTCACCCAAGTCAATGGAATTCTCTAATTCACTCTTGCATAATATAACAACTTACACCATTACATACTCAAAACAAAAACATAAAACAACACATGTGCTTAACATAACACATGCATCAAAATGCCCACAAAGGGCTCCCAAAAGAGTATGAATTCAATTACCAATCAAGTCCATATATCCCATGGACTCATTGGGGTATGTTGGAATTATTCTCGAACATTCGTTGTTTAAAGAAGAAACATGATCATCAATTTCATGCTCGGTTGAAGTAGTGGAGACACAAGCCGAACTAATTAAGGTTGAACCCACTAGCATATACAAGCCATCATTAAGGGATCCTTTCATGATCATCTTAGGACCCTTGCCAACCTTCAAAACTCCACCTTCACCAATGCATTTATAACCTTCTTTATCCAAAATACTAAGGGAAATTAAGTTTTTACTCATACCTGGAACATGAAGGACTCCGGTCAACGTTCTTTCAACACCATCAAACATGACAAATTTAACATCTCCAATACCAACTATCGGACAACTAGTCTTATTGCCCATAGTGACTTTTCTTCCATCAACCTTTTGATAAGTTGAGAAGAACTTTGCGTTAAACGTCATATGTCTAGAACATCCCGAATCCAAAATCCATGAGTCACCACCCTTGTATTCATTGGTAACAACGAAAACACCAACATCATATAACTCACCTTCAACATAGCTAGCTTCGGCGGCGATAGCTTCTTTGGACTTGCTTTCATTGGATTGTTTGGACTTTAATTTCCAACAATCTTTCTTGAGGTGGCCTTTCTTCTTACAAAAGTTGCAAATCATGCACTTTTTGTTCCTACTCTAATCCTTCACAAACAAAGCATCATTGGGATATTTGGACTCCTTTTGAGCAAATTGAGAATCAATAAGGTCCTTTTGTGTCAAGGCCTTTTTAACATCCTCACTACTCAATGTGTCCCTTCCATACAACAAGGTTTCCCTAAAGTGCTTAAACGAAGGTGGTAGTGAAACCAACAATAAGATGGCCAAGTCCTCATCATCCACTTTTAAATCAATATTTTGCAAATCCATTAATATTGAGTAAAATTCATCAAGGTGCGGTTTCATCGGCTTTCCTTCTTGCAATCGGAGATCATACAAACGACTCTTTAATAAAAGCCGATTGGTAACACTCTTTTCCATGTAGAGTGATTCCAATTTATTCCAAATGCCTTTAGAAGTTTCCTCCTTTACAACTTCTCTCAAAACTTCATTAGAGAGACAAAGTTGTATGGCGGAAAGAGCCTTCGCATCCATTTCTTCCCATTTCGCCTCACTAGTGCCTTCGGGTATCTTCTCTATACCACCAAGTGCTTTATGCACTCCATTTTGTATCAAAATTGCTTTCATTTTGACTTGCCATAAGCCAAAGTTAACGCTCCTATCAAACTTTTCAATATCGAGTTTCATGGTTGCCATGTTACACCAATGCGACCTCTACACGACGATAATAACAACTTGGCTCTGATACCAATTGAAAACGATGACGTATTAGCGATCGAACGACGAGTTTCAACCACTAACACCACCAAGATCGAAATATGTGAAGTCTTGTGTTTACAAATTACGCAAACTATAAACTCGATGTTTGTAGGAATAAAATGCAATAATAAAATGACACAAATGTTTAAGGAGGTTCACCCAATATTGGCTACGTCCCCCGTGGTGTAGTATCTCTCTTATATTATCACAATTGAGAAATTACAATTAGAGAAGAGATTAGGCTAAGTGTTTGGCTATGGGTATGTGTTTGATTTGTGGATATCTTTGATTTGGCTAAATAGCTCTCTATTTATAGTGTATAATACATCAAAGCTAATTACTCACTTTAATATACACTTAAAGTTGAAAATAAAGAGCTATTAAAGTAATTTGATGCACTCCATAATTGACCCAAGAGATAGTGGAACGTCAGAGGAAGAATTCAAGAGGCAGCAGTACATTTCTGATAGGAGTGCTCGTTCGAGCAGCTTTGGGGCTCGTTCGAGCAGCTGAACCTTGATACTTTCTGTTTTACACGCTCGTTCGAGGCAATGGGCATACACTGGGTGCCTTGTTCGAGCACATCCATCAGAGAACGACCCTTGGACTTCATTACTCATTAGCTTAAGTGACCCATTTAATTACAAGTAACTTAATACAAATAAAGTCACATTTAAACACCATATTTACCCCACATTTACCTTACCCATTAACTTATTCTCATAGGATTCCATCCTAAGAGTCACACTAGTTCATAAGATTAATTTGGTGTACTCAAGTCACACCATTAATCACAACAATCTCCACCTTGACTTGAGTTCACCCAAGTCAATGGAATTCTCTAATTCACTCTTGCATAATATAACAACTTACACCATTACATACTCAAAACAAAAACATAAAACAACACATGTGCTTAACATAACACATGCATCAAAATGCCCACAAAGGGCTCCCAAAAGAGTATGAATTCAATTACCAATCAAGTCCATATATCCCATGGACTCATTGGGGTATGTTGGAATTATTCTCGAACATTCGTTGTTTAAAGAAGAAACATGATCATCAATTTCATGCTCGGTTGAAGTAGTGGAGACACAAGCCGAACTAATTAAGGTTGAACCCACTAGCATATACAAGCCATCATTAAGGGATCCTTTCATGATCATCTTAGGACCCTTGCCAACCTTCAAAACTCCACCTTCACCAATGCATTTATAACCTTCTTTATCCAAAATACTAAGGGAAATTAAGTTTTTACTCATACCTGGAACATGAAGGACTCCGGTCAACGTTCTTTCAACACCATCAAACATGACAAATTTAACATCTCCAATACCAACTATCGGACAACTAGTCTTATTGCCCATAGTGACTTTTCTTCCATCAACCTTTTGATAAGTTGAGAAGAACTTTGCGTTAAACGTCATATGTCTAGAACATCCCGAATCCAAAATCCATGAGTCACCACCCTTGTATTCATTGGTAACAACGAAAACACCAACATCATATAACTCACCTTCAACATAGCTAGCTTCGGCGGCGATAGCTTCTTTGGACTTGCTTTCATTGGATTGTTTGGACTTTAATTTCCAACAATCTTTCTTGAGGTGGCCTTTCTTCTTACAAAAGTTGCAAATCATGCACTTTTTGTTCCTACTCTAATCCTTCACAAACAAAGCATCATTGGGATATTTGGACTCCTTTTGAGCAAATTGAGAATCAATAAGGTCCTTTTGTGTCAAGGGCTTTTTTACATCCTCACTACTCAATGTGTCCCTTCCATACAACAAGGTTTCCCTAAAGTGCTTAAACGAAGGTGGTAGTGAAACCAACAATAAGATGGCCAAGTCCTCATCATCCACTTTTAAATCAATATTTTGCAAATCCATTAATATTGAGTAAAATTCATCAAGGTGCGGTTTCATCGGCTTTCCTTCTTGCAATCGGAGATCATACAAACGACTCTTTAATAAAAGCCGATTGGTAACACTCTTTTCCATGTAGAGTGATTCCAATTTATTCCAAATGCCTTTAGAAGTTTCCTCCTTTACAACTTCTCTCAAAACTTCATTAGAGAGACAAAGTTGTATGGCGGAAAGAGCCTTCGCATCCATTTCTTCCCATTTCGCCTCACTAGTGCCTTCGGGTATCTTCTCTATACCACCAAGTGCTTTATGCACTCCATTTTGTATCAAAATTGCTTTCATTTTGACTTGCCATAAGCCAAAGTTAACGCTCCTATCAAACTTTTCAATATCGAGTTTCATGGTTGCCATGTTACACCAATGCGACCTCTACACGACGATAATAACAACTTGGCTCTGATACCAATTGAAAACGATGACGTATTAGCGATCGAACGACGAGTTTCAACCACTAACACCACCAAGATCGAAATATGTGAAGTCTTGTGTTTACAAATTACGCAAACTATAAACTCGATGTTTGTAGGAATAAAATGCAATAATAAAATGACACAAATGTTTAAGGAGGTTCACCCAATATTGGCTACGTCCCCCGTGGTGTAGTATCTCTCTTATATTATCACAATTGAGAAATTACAATTAGAGAAGAGATTAGGCTAAGTGTTTGGCTATGGGTATGTGTTTGATTTGTGGATTTCTTTGATTTGGCTAAATAGCTCTCTATTTATAGTGTATAATACATCAAAGCTAATTACTCACTTTAATATACACTTAAAGTTGAAAATAAAGAGCTATTAAAGTAATTTGATGCACTCCATAATTGACCCAAGAGATAGTGGAACGTCAGAGGAAGAATTCAAGAGGCAGCAGTACATTTCTGATAGGAGTGCTCGTTCGAGCAGCTTTGGGGCTCGTTCGAGCAGCTGAACCTTGATACTTTCTGTTTTACACGCTCGTTCGAGGCAATGGGCATACACTGGGTGCCTTGTTCGAGCACATCCATCAGAGAACGACCCTTGGACTTCATTACTCATTAGCTTAAGTGACCCATTTAATTACAAGTAACTTAATACAAATAAAGTCACATTTAAACACCATATTTACCCCACATTTACCTTACCCATTAACTTATTCTCATAGGATTCCATCCTAAGAGTCACACTAGTTCATAAGATTAATTTGGTGTACTCAAGTCACACCATTAATCACAACAATCTCCACCTTGACTTGAGTTCACCCAAGTCAATGGAATTCTCTAATTCACTCTTGCATAATATAACAACTTACACCATTACATACTCAAAACAAAAACATAAAACAACACATGTGCTTAACATAACACATGCATCAAAATGCCCACAAAGGGCTCCCAAAAGAGTATGAATTCAATTACCAATCAAGTCCATATATCCCATGGACTCATTGGGGTATGTTGGAATTATTCTCGAACATTCGTTGTTTAAAGAAGAAACATGATCATCAATTTCATGCTCGGTTGAAGTAGTGGAGACACAAGCCGAACTAATTAAGGTTGAACCCACTAGCATATACAAGCCATCATTAAGGGATCCTTTCATGATCATCTTAGGACCCTTGCCAACCTTCAAAACTCCACCTTCACCAATGCATTTATAACCTTCTTTATCCAAAATACTAAGGGAAATTAAGTTTTTACTCATACCTGGAACATGAAGGACTCCGGTCAACGTTCTTTCAACACCATCAAACATGACAAATTTAACATCTCCAATACCAACTATCGGACAACTAGTCTTATTGCCCATAGTGACTTTTCTTCCATCAACCTTTTGATAAGTTGAGAAGAACTTTGCGTTAAACGTCATATGTCTAGAACATCCCGAATCCAAAATCCATGAGTCACCACCCTTGTATTCATTGGTAACAACGAAAACACCAACATCATATAACTCACCTTCAACATAGCTAGCTTCGGCGGCGATAGCTTCTTTGGACTTGCTTTCATTGGATTGTTTGGACTGTAATTTCCAACAATCTTTCTTGAGGTGGCCTTTCTTCTTACAAAAGTTGCAAATCATGCACTTTTTGTTCCTACTCGAATCCTTCACAAACAAAGCATCATTGGGATATTTGGACTCCTTTTGAGCAAATTGAGAATCAATAAGGTCCTTTTGTGTCAAGGCCTTTTTAACATCCTCACTACTCAATGTGTCCCTTCCATACAACAAGGTTTCCCTAAAGTGCTTAAACGAAGGTGGTAGTGAAACCAACAATAAGATGGCCAAGTCCTCATCATCCACTTTTAAATCAATATTTTGCAAATCCATTAATATTGAGTAAAATTCATCAAGGTGCGGTTTCATCGGCTTTCCTTCTTGCAATCGGAGATCATACAAACGACTCTTTAATAAAAGCCGATTGGTAACACTCTTTTCCATGTAGAGTGATTCCAATTTATTCCAAATGCCTTTAGAAGTTTCCTCCTTTACAACTTCTCTCAAAACTTCATTAGAGAGACAAAGTTGTATGGCGGAAAGAGCCTTCGCATCCATTTCTTCCCATTTCGCCTCACTAGTGCCTTCGGGTATCTTCTCTATACCACCAAGTGCTTTATGCACTCCATTTTGTATCAAAATTGCTTTCATTTTGACTTGCCATAAGCCAAAGTTAACGCTCCTATCAAACTTTTCAATATCGAGTTTCATGGTTGCCATGTTACACCAATGCGACCTCTACACGACGATAATAACAACTTGGCTCTGATACCAATTGAAAACGATGACGTATTAGCGATCGAACGACGAGTTTCAACCACTAACACCACCAAGATCGAAATATGTGAAGTCTTGTGTTTACAAATTACGCAAACTATAAACTCGATGTTTGTAGGAATAAAATGCAATAATAAAATGACACAAATGTTTAAGGAGGTTCACCCAATATTGGCTACGTCCCCCGTGGTGTAGTATCTCTCTTATATTATCACAATTGAGAAATTACAATTAGAGAAGAGATTAGGCTAAGTGTTTGGCTATGGGTATGTGTTTGATTTGTGGATATCTTTGATTTGGCTAAATAGCTCTCTATTTATAGTGTATAATACATCAAAGCTAATTACTCACTTTAATATACACTTAAAGTTGAAAATAAAGAGCTATTAAAGTAATTTGATGCACTCCATAATTGACCCAAGAGATAGTGGAACGTCAGAGGAAGAATTCAAGAGGCAGCAGTACATTTCTGATAGGAGTGCTCGTTCGAGCAGCTTTGGAGCTCGTTCGAGCAGCTGAACCTTGATACTTTCTGTTTTACACGCTCGTTCGAGGCAATGGGCATACACTGGGTGCCTTGTTCGAGCACATCCATCAGAGAACGACCCTTGGACTTCATTACTCATTAGCTTAAGTGACCCATTTAATTACAAGTAACTTAATACAAATAAAGTCACATTTAAACACCATATTTACCCCACATTTACCTTACCCATTAACTTATTCTCATAGGATTCCATCCTAAGAGTCACACTAGTTCATAAGATTAATTTGGTGTACTCAAGTCACACCATTAATCACAACAATCTCCACCTTGACTTGAGTTCACCCAAGTCAATGGAATTCTCTAATTCACTCTTGCATAATATAACAACTTACACCATTACATACTCAAAACAAAAACATAAAACAACACATGTGCTTAACATAACACATGCATCAAAATGCCCACAAAGGGCTCCCAAAAGAGTATGAATTCAATTACCAATCATGTCCATATATCCCATGGACTCATTGGGGTATGTTGGAATTATTCTCGAACATTCGTTGTTTAAAGAAGAAACATGATCATCAATTTCATGCTCGGTTGAAGTAGTGGAGACACAAGCCGAACTAATTAAGGTTGAACCCACTAGCATATACAAGCCATCATTAAGGGATCCTTTCATGATCATCTTAGGACCCTTGCCAACCTTCAAAACTCCACCTTCACCAATGCATTTATAACCTTCTTTATCCAAAATACTAAGGGAAATTAAGTTTTTACTCATACCTGGAACATGAAGGACTCCGGTCAACGTTCTTTCAACACCATCAAACATGACAAATTTAACATCTCCAATACCAACTATCGGACAACTAGTCTTATTGCCCATAGTGACTTTTCTTCCATCAACCTTTTGATAAGTTGAGAAGAACTTTGCGTTAAACGTCATATGTCTAGAACATCCCGAATCCAAAATCCATGAGTCACCACCCTTGTATTCATTGGTAACAACGAAAACACCAACATCATATAACTCACCTTCAACATAGCTAGCTTCGGCGGCGATAGCTTCTTTGGACTTGCTTTCATTGGATTGTTTGGACTTTAATTTCCAACAATCTTTCTTGAGGTGGCCTTTCTTCTTACAAAAGTTGCAAATCATGCACTTTTTGTTCCTACTCGAATCCTTCACAAACAAAGCATCATTGGGATATTTGTACTCCTTTTGAGCAAATTGAGAATCAATAAGGTCCTTTTGTGTCAAGGCCTTTCTAACATCCTCACTACTCAATGTGTCCCTTCCATACAACAAGATTTCCCTAAAGTGCTTAAACGAAGGTGGTAGTGAAACCAACAATAAGATGGCCAAGTCCTCATCATCCACTTTTAAATCAATATTTTGCAAATCCATTAATTTTGAGTAAAATTCATCAAGGTGCGGTTTCATCGGCTTTCCTTCTTGCAATCGGAGATCATACAAACGACTCTTTAATAAAAGCCGATTGGTAACACTCTTTTCCATGTAGAGTGATTCCAATTTATTCCAAATGCCTTTAGAAGTTTCCTCCTTTACAACTTCTCTCAAAACTTCATTAGAGAGACAAAGTTGTATGGCGGAAAGAGCCTTCGCATCCATTTCTTCCCATTTCGCCTCACTAGTGCCTTCGGGTATCTTCTCTATACCACCAAGTGCTTTATGCACTCCATTTTGTATCAAAATTGCTTTCATTTTGACTTGCCATAAGCCAAAGTTAACGCTCCTATCAAACTTTTCAATATCAAGTTTCATGGTTGCCATGTTACACCAATGCGACCTCTACACGACGATAATAACAACTTGGCTCTGATACCAATTGAAAACGATGACGTATTAGCGATCGAACGACGAGTTTCAACCACTAACACCACCAAGATCGAAATATGTGAAGTCTTGTGTTTACAAATTACGCAAACTATAAACTCGATGTTTGTAGGAATAAAATGCAATAATAAAATGACACAAATGTTTAAGGAGGTTCACCCAATATTGGCTACGTCCCCCGTGGTGTAGTATCTCTCTTATATTATCACAATTGAGAAATTACAATTAGAGAAGAGATTAGGCTAAGTGTTTGGCTATGGGTATGTGTTTGATTTGTGGATATCTTTGATTTGGCTATATAGCTCTCTATTTATAGTGTATAATACATCAAAGCTAATTACTCACTTTAATATACACTTAAAGTTGAAAATAAATAAGTAATTTGATGCACTCCATAATTGACTCAAGAGATAGTGGAACGTCAAAGGAAGAATTCAAGAGGCAGCAGTACATTTCTGATAGGAGTGCTCGTTCGAGCAGCTTTGGAGCTCGTTCGAGCAGCTGAACCTTGATACTTTCTGTTTTACACGCTCGTTCGAGGCAATGGGCATACACTGGGTGCCTTGTTCGAGCACATCCATCAGAGAACGACCCTTGGACTTCATTACTCATTAGCTTAAGTGACCCATTTAATTACAAGTAACTTAATACAAATAAAGTCACATTTAAACACCATATTAACCCCACATTTACCTTACCCATTAACTTATTCTCATAGGATTCCATCCTAAGAGTCACACTAGTTCATAAGATTAATTTGGTGTACTCAAGTCACACCATTAATCACAACAAGTATTACTAAGCTATTTAATCTATATATAAAACATGTCTTATGGTGAGATTGTTTCATACAAGAATTTTCCTCTACAAGGAGCCTTCAATTCAAAAAGAAGACAAAATTCAAGCAACCATCACTAGTGGAAAAAATCTTAAGGGCTGCGGTTTTTTAGCCCTTATGGGCTGCGTATTCTGACCCCAACCATTATTGTAGCAGCCCTTATCTAATGTTAAGGGCTGCGGTCAAAATACGCAGCCCAAAAAATACTAAAGGGCTGCGGACAGGTCAAAAAACCGCAGCCCTTTAGTATTTTTCAAAATAAAAAAAAAAATTTTTTTTTTTTTTAAATTTCGTTTATACTTCTGAATGGGAAACAATAATCAAACGAAACATTAATAGCAGCAAAGATGAATTCCAGAATCCTTAATCTTGGAGAACGAATTAAACGAAACAAAACAAAATTAAACTCAGAATCTTGAACAAAATTAAACTCAGAATTAAACGAATTAAACAAAATAAAAATAAAATAAAATACATAAATAAATCAACAAATTAAACTCAGAATCTTGAAGAACGAATTAAACGAATTAAACGAAATCAACAAATTAAACTCAAAATAAAATAAAATACATAAATAAATCAACAAATTAAACTCAGAATCTTGAAGAACGAATTAAACGAACGAAATCAACAAATTAAACGAAATCAACAAATTAAACTCAAAATAAAATAAAATACATAAATAAATCAACAGATCTTGAAAATATGGAAGACCAACTCTTGAAGATCTGGAAAATGTTCGAAGATCTTGAAGAATGAAGACCAACTCTTGAAGATCTCGAAACGTAGATCTGGGCAAAAAAACGAAAGATGCATCTTCAATCTCGAAATTATCTTCAATCTCGAAATTATCTTCAATCTGGGCAAAAAAACGAAAGGTGCAGCTTTGAAATCGACGGCTTTTTGAGGATGAAGGAAGAAGGAATCTTTTAGGAACTCACAAGATCTTTGAGGATGAAGGAAGAAGGAATTTGAGGATGAAGGAAGAAGAAGGAATTTGAGGATCTTTGAGGATGAAGGAAGAAGAAATGTTTTAGGGTTTCTTGGCTTTTTTAGGAAGAAGGAAGATGAAGGAGTATAGGCATAATTACGGCTGTGTATGATAATAAGGGTTTCTTGGCTTTTTTTAGGGTTTTTTAGGGAATGGGCTTATTGGGCTGCGGACAGGGCTTATAAACCGCAGCCCCTTGCTTCATTTTATTTTTTTTTAATTTTCTTTATTATTTTGGAATTATTAAGGGCTGCGGACATCCATAAAAACCGCAGCCCCTTTAGTATTTTTTTTTTGCTAAAATTTTTAAGGGGTTAAGGGCTGCGGACAATGACAAAAACCGCAGCCCCTTTAGTATTTTTTTTTTCCAGGTTTTTTATTACTCACATGGGCTGCGTTTCCCTAACAACCGCAGCCAATAAGCAGCAGCCAATAGCTTTTTTTCCACTAGTGCATCGATTGAAAAAGCCAAAAAAATAAATCTTTACAAAATCTCTATGCAATTTTCAATTAATAAAGCAAAAAATTTTCATTCTCATAAAATAAAATTAGAAAAATTATTTATTTGAAAATAAGCGGGCGGACGAATTGGCCTGCAGGTATTTTTTTTTATCTCGCTATCCGCTTGTTAGCAAGCGAGAATCACCCGCCCAAATATTAAATTTTTTTCCAAAATTGTTGTCTAAGCCTGCTCGTTTTTCGAGTCGGGTGGGTTGAGCTTGGCATGTAGCCTGTCCATTAACAACTCTAGTGGAATATGTATAAAATCAATGTAAAACTTCGAGACTCAACACCACATTAGGGATATAAATATACTCTTGATGATCAACTCATGTCTAAGCTTTATGATCACATGCAATCCTGGCATGAGTATCCATTTGTTATACCCTTGCATCATGACTCTCCCGTACCTTTTTATGACGCACCACTCACTAGTGTGGCTCTTGTTGCGGTACCTAGTGTGCCTAATATTGATGAGATGAACCTCTCACATATGTACATGATCATCCATCTAGTGAAACCTTTTGACTTAAAGGTTGATGTTTCCTTGATTAAGGAGTCTCAAGTACATGCCCTTAACGTATTTTATGTTGAGTCACATTCTATACCTCTTCGTCTTTGTGAGTTGCTTCCCACCACTCTCCCCCATGTTCAAATTGATGCTTGTGATGATTCGCCAATTGATTCTTTCCCCTTCTTTTGTTTGTCTCTTCTTCGGCGTATCATTTCGTAATGAAAAGTCGTCCTTCCTTGTGTTTCTTTCTCTTCTTTCTTCTCTCCCTCTTCCACTTTCCAATCTCTGCTGTTCTGGGGAGTGAGTTTAATAAACTCTTGTGGAGTTTGACTAGCTATTTAGTGAATCAAGTCTAGCCAAGCAAGAGTATAAAACAAAAAAAACAAAATAAAGAAAAAATGAACCACATTAAGAACAAAAACCTGAACATAACGTCTTGTCCTTAGCAATTGCGCCATTTTGATAACATACTGTTAGTATTGTTTGCTATATGGCTACTTAAACATAATATATTTAAAAACACCCTAATACGACTATAAATAGTGTAATGATAAGTCGGGGATCGAACCACAAGGACCAAGGATGCAAGATTCTAGACTTATATAGAAAGGTTATATGGTTGGAAGATTGTTAAGCTAAACTAATGACAAGAAACTAAAAAAAGACTAATAGAAATATAAATCAATATAGGATAAATGGAGATAAATTAGGTCCACTATAGAGGATGGTTGATATAACAAAAGATAAGCTAGGTCAAGGGAGATTTAACAACAATCAATCAAAACATTTAAGATAACGAGAGGAAGTTGGTGACCCTACATATCACACGAACAACATATAATTGTCCTATCTCTCCTAAGGAGTGGCAGGGCAAGATTCGTATCAAATGTCAATCAAACAATTATCATCAACCTCAAACCCTAATCCTACACAATAAAGCAAAAGATAAATTTTAGGGTTTCACTAATCAAAACCTTAAAGAAACACTCACTCACTAATAACAACTAGGACAAGAGAATTAATGACATTTGATATGAATCTTAAATCATAAAGGAACCAAAACATACAAATATTCTATCAAAACAATAAATAAAGCAAGAACAATAACAAGAGCAATGAAATCAACAATGGCAATAAATGAAAGCAATAAATAACATTAAAGCAATTAAGGAATGAAAAACATACATAAGTAAAAGTGCTTGAATGAAACAAAACTTCAATCCAAAATACAATACTTGAAACTAAATGCTTGAAGAAAGAAAGAAGAAGAAAATGTGGAGGAAAGCAATAGATTGAAAACTTAAATCTACACTAGGGCATAAACTAATGAAACCAAGTAAAGAGTTTGATTTTCAAAGTTGGGTAACAATAGGCATGCGCATTTACACAGATATGAGGTGTATATATATAGGTTAAAAACAAAGGGGAAAGAACGCCCTAAAATAGCCATGGAGTTTAGCTTGCGAAGAAAATCATTTCTTCGAAAATTGGAGCCCATTCATTTGAATGGAAAGGGTCATTCGACCGAATCCAAGTCCATTTGCCGGAATGGATCTTAATTCGACCAAAACAGCAACTTCAAGGCATTAAACATGTTTAGCATTGATCCATTCGACCACAACAAAAAAACACGGAGCTTTTCAACGGAAAAATTATGATTTTTTGGATGCTTTTAACCGTCTAAAAATATATTTCGACGCTTGGGTGAAGCGTCTAAAAAACTGGAGTAATAAATTTTCGACGCTTTTTTTTCGACGGTTATTTCAGTGGATGTTATATATGTTTTTCGACGCTTTATACTATGGGGAAAAAGATTTTGCGCCTTAAATCCATACTACAATTTCAAGTTTTTAGACGCTTTAAAGCGTGGAAAATGCTTAATATTTTCGACGTTTGTTTGGGTGGAAATGCTTAATTTTTTAGACGCTTTTTCATGTGGATAGTGCTTAATATTTTAGACGCTTTTATACGTTGAAATGAAAATAAACCCTTAAAGCCCTTTATTTTTTTCAAGTAAAATACAACTAAATAATATTATTTTTTTTTCAAGTAAAGCTCATAGCAAAACTATTAAAACTCAAGGCTCATAAAAATACTTGACAACAAACATCTTAAAATACCAAAGATTTTATCATAATTTTGTCCAAAAAATTTCATAGATGATTAAAATCTATATGGATAGCTTAAAATGCTATGCCCTTGCTTAATTACAACATCAAGTACATGATATTCCAAAACGATTGTTTACATAAAAATATTCCTATAACATATGTAGAAGTGTAATAATTATAAGCTTCCAATTGACAAGCAGCAAAGTAGGCTAAATACTTGATCAAACACTTGTAAGGCCAACAACGAACCAATTGACCAGCATTATGCCATGATCTGCACCATGAATCCTACAATAGAGAAAAAATTAACAAAGTACACATTTCACTTTTTACACAATCAATCAAAACCCACAAATGCTAAATTAAATACCATGAAGATGATAATTTTATCTCATATCCTTTACTCAAGATCCATTAAAGTGTAAGTGTGTAACTGCAGAGAAAGCCATGTGTAATAATGCTTGTCTTCTTTTAGTGCTAATACTTCCAATTCCATCGTCTTTTGAGACACTGCACAATAAAACATACTGTTTTCTACTTATAATTCTCACTCTTCCTATCAAATGATATAAACAATTGCAAATATAGCATCTGAAACATCAATGTATTTGAATATTGGATAGTCAATGTGTTGACCTTTGTTACTCGGACTCTTTACTTTATTATAATTACCCGCGTTAAAACCTTGACACTCGGACATGAAAATCAGACATGGGTAGATGCGATGTGCTACGATTAATAAGTTACAAAAATTTATTTATAAACATTATCAAAGAAATTCTTAAATAATTGTAACAGATTTTATCACAAGAAGCCAAAAATTCTATGCTATTGCAGTTCACCGAGTAATTTGCATGGTTGATACCTAACAATTGCAATTATAAGAGCTATCAACGCAGCTAAGATATATTTAGACAGCTAACAGAAATAGAAAATCCAGAAACATCATATTATGCACCTCCAAAAACTAGTTCAATTAATAAACAAATTTCAAATTTGAGAACATAAAAATAGCAGCAAAAGGTATTTTACTAATCTCAAAAGTAAATTACATATCAAGTAAAAGTGTAGATCTTCATACAAATAACAAAATACTTAGTTATAAGATAGTCATAACATTGCAAGGCTTTGATAAGAAACAAACATACTTAAACCATCAAAAATCCAATAATTAGATACAATCATACAAACACACTTAGCTACCACATAATTCCAAATCCAGTAATTAGGAAAAAGCTATAAAAGGCCAAAACTTATAAATAATAATTTACCTATCTCAAAAGTTACCAATTTACAAGAAGAATGTTGTAATTAGAACGGCTAAAATGTCCTTTTTTCTCTATGTTTAATAAGTTGCTGAGTTGTTAGCTATTATTTTAGTTAGTAGTCAGGATAGTTGGCTTCTATTGCTATATAAACTCATTTGTAGCCTCAATTGGAATTCATTAAGAAATAATAATAATCTCCTATCTTCTTCTCTTTCTATCTCTCATCCCTTCCCTCTCTTCTATAGTTCTTGGCAATTGCAATTACTGTTCTTGGAAACCCAAGATCCTACCCTTGAGTCGCTGGTCATAGATCAATGGCTATCATTGGCATCAGAGCCACCTGTCTTGTGGCAACACAAAGTACACTGACTTCTTGAAACTTCTTGGAAATTAGAATAACTGGCGCCTTCTACACAAACAAGACGTATATCAGCCATGGAAGATAAAATGAGGGACATGCAATTACAGCTTGAGGCTTTGAAAGCTGATATAAATACTAAATTTGAATTGTTGCTGTCCAAGGTAAGTGAAAAATCTTCTATTCTTGATAATCAAATGAGACATGGTCAAGAAGAAGGTATGCTTCTCTTTCTTTTGCTCCAAAACTGGAATTTCCAAAATTTGATGGGTCTAATCCCAATGAATGGATTCGAAAATGTTGCAAATATTTTGATTTATGCAAAATACCTGAAAATCAAATGGTCGATTTTGCTTCTTTGTATATGGCAGATAAAGCTGCTGTATGGGTAGCTAGTTATTTGGCCCTTAAACCCATGGTGGGTTGGGTGCAATTTACCATAGCAATAAGAGCTAGATTCTTGGATGATTCTTTAGATAAAATCGTTGAGAACTTTAATAAACTTACACAAACAGGTAGCTTGGAAGAATATATTGATTCTTTTGAACATAGTAGGGCATTACTAGATATGTATAGTTATGACTTATCATCAAAATTTGTCCTAGATAGCTTCATTAGTGGACTTAGGGAAAGTGTCAAGTCTAATGTTAAGGCATTTAATCCCCAGATTATACCCCAAGCCATAACCTATGCTAGGTTGCAAGAAGAAACATTCCAAAGTTTGCAACCCAAATTTTTACAAAATTCATCATTTCAGACTAATTTTGTATCCACTGGGCAAACCAAGCCTCCCTTGTTACCAACTCCTACTAACACAAGATTTTCCCAAAAATCTTCATCAAACTCAAATAGGCCATATAGGTTTATTCCTGCCAAGGTAAGAGCAGAGAAAATAGCGAAAGAATTATGTTATTATTGTGACAAGCCCTTTCAAAAGGGGCATAAGTGTGGTTTTAAGGAGCCCCAGTTATTTTATGTGGAAGTAGTAGATGATGATGATAGTGATTCAGGGGGTTATATTTGTGAAGAATATCCTCTAATTGATGAGAATGTTGTAGCATGTATTTCTGTGCAAGCCCTCACTGGCACTCACACTTACCAGACTATGAGGGTTATGGGAATGGTACTCAAGAAACCCCTGCACATATTGATTGACACTGGTAGTACACACAATTTCTTGGATCTTGATTATGCTAAAAACCTAGGTTGTGACTTAGAACCAATTTCACTCAAGTCTGTAACAGTTGCTGATGGTAATAAAATTTCTTGCGAATATATGTGTCGAAACTTCGCTTGGTATATGAATGGTATATTGTTTGTTGCTGATGTGTTACTCATTCAAATTGGTAGTTGTGATATGGTCTTGGGCATTCAATGGCTTAAGCAATTAGGTGAAGTCTTTTGGGACTTCCAAAATATGGTCATGAAATTTAACATGTAAGGGCAGCAAATTTGTCTTAAAGGCATCACTAACAATTCTAAGTTGCAGGTGGTAGAGGAATTCTCTAATAAATTCTTGTGATGCTATTTAATTTTGCCTAATGCAGGTTGTAGCTACTAATGATTGTGAGTATGAATGTCCTACTCTATTATTGCATGATTCTAACGCACTTTCTAAAGAATCTGAATCTTTAGAGCTTAGTCAACTTAAGACACAATTTAAGCATATCTTTATGGAACCCACTACACTACTTCCACGTAGAGGACTATTTGACCACAGGATTCCTCTTGAACCTAATGCTAGACTAGTAAACATCAGACCATATAGATATCCTCTTAGGCAGAGAGATATCATTGAAAATCTTATTCAAGAATTGTTGCAAGGGGGGTAATCCAAGAGAGCAATAGCCCATATGCTTCTCCCGTGGTATTAGTAGGTAAGAAGGATGGCACTTGGAGATTATGTATTGACTATAGAAAGTTAAACGAACAGACCATTAAAAACAAATTTCCCATTCCCATTCTTGATGAACTAATTGATGAATTGTCTGGAGCCATGGTTTTTAGCAAGATAGACCTCATATCTGGATATCACCAGCTAAGGATGAATGACGAAGATGTATACAAAACTGCTTTTAAATCTCATAATGGGCACTTTGAGTTTTTAGTTATGCCCTTTGGCTTTACTAATGCTCTAGCTTCTTTTCAACACTGGATGAACCAAGTTTTTAAATCTCTCTTAAGGAAGTGTGTGTTAATTTTCTTTGATGACATTCTTGTATATAGCAAATCTTTATCAGACCATTTGCTGCATTTAAGGCAAGTTTTTGAATTAATGTCTCTTCACCAAATGCATGCTAAACCTAGTAAGTGTATATTTGAAATAGAGAAAATTGAGTATTTAAGGCATTTCATTTCAGGCTAAGGGGTGGAAACAGACCCTAGGAAAAATTGAGTCAGTTGCTAATTGGCCAACTCCTCAAGCCATTAAAGATTTAAGAGGCTTCCTAGGTCTTGTTGGGTACTACAGAAAATTTATCAGGGGTTATGCTCTAATTAGTAGGCCACTTAATGACTTGTTAAAAAAAAAGGTGCCTTTAAGTGGAATGAATCAGCAAAACATGCTTTTCTTACTTTAAAACATGCTTTAATTTCAGCTCCTGTTTTAGCTATTCCTAACTTTTCAACAATATTTATAGTTGAGACTGATGCGTCCCAAAAGGGGATTGGTGCTGTGCTTGTACAGGACTCTCATCCCATCGCATACATAAGCAAATCATTAGGTCCAAGGTGGCAGAAGTTGTCCGTGTACGAGAAAGAATTGTTGGCCTTGGTGTTTGCTGTTTAAAAATGGGAGCAGTATCTTATAGGGGGCACATTTCATCATCAAGACAGACCAAAAGAGCTTAAAGTGGTTGCTCAATCAGAAGATTTTGAACTCCCTTTCAACAATTTTGGCTCTCCAAACTCATGGGATTCGACTATGAAATACAGTATAAGAGCGGGCCTGAAAATGGGGCTGCAGATGCCCTTTTGTAACACACCCGAATTTCCTACCCCTATACGAAACTAAAACCGCAAAGGACGGGAGGAAATTCGGGTGTTACACCTTTCTAGAGTACAAGGATCTGAAATATTGTTGTTGGCGATTTCACTTGTTGCTAGGGGTGTTCATAACCGGGTACCCGGCTAAACGGGTACCCGGTTTCCGGGTACCCGTTTAGCCGGGTACCTATTTTTGCGGCCCGTGTCCTGGCCCATTTAATGCGGGTACCCGGTTAGCGGGTACCCGGATAAAACGGGTCGGGACACCGGGTACCCGGTTATTATTTTTAGTAATTTTTCAAATTTATTTATTATTTTTAATATCGAATTCCGAGTAGATATTAGACAATCGAAGGTAGAAAATCAATATTAAGTAACTGCTCTCAGGAACTTCAAACGTTTTTTCAAATGTCTGTCTCTCTAGCAACCATAAAACAGACACTACAAATACAAAGAAGCAAGTACGCAACCAAAGCAGGAGAATGCCTGCGCGCTGTAGCCCATATCGGCATCATTTAAGACACTCAAAACAATGACTCTCATACTACAGAAGAAAGCCTTCTAAGCTTTCTCATTGATTGTCGGTTAAGGACTTGGGATATTACCTTACAAAAAAATGGGGCACCTAATACAACTATTTCGCTGGCTGCTGCTAATTATTTGACATATTATAAAATAGTTTCTTATTTAATGGGCCAAAGATTTATACACCTAGTTATTTAGTTTAGTTTTATAATGGTAAATTTACCACTTTCATCTCGAGCATGAAGCCCGCAATACCAATCTAGCACCCGATCTCCCGCTGGAGTACTCACGGATGGGGTAGTCGTAGATGAGCTCGCGGCTGAGCTCTGTTTGGGGTGCAATCCCGCATCCACCCACTCTTTACGGGCCTCATCATAAGTTCTTGACCCCATGTGATGGTAAAACTTCCTTTTCTTTGCCGACTCGGAAGCTTTACCACGTTTTTCCTAATTAATAAACATAATAAGTCAAATGTCATATATTATTAGTTTAATAATTAAATCAAAAGAAGTAAATAAAAATGAAAAGCTATAATACTTACAACTTCATTAAGAGTTGTTTTCCTAGCAACAAATGCCTCCCACTCATTTTTAGATATGTGTGGCCATATCTCATACGGCATTTTGGAGGGAGCTTGTTCTCCATCTTTAATTCCCGTTTTGACCTTCTTGGTCAAACGGTGACGCTTCTTGGTAATCCAACCACCTACGAGCTTCGCCTTGAAGTCTCTTAATCTTTCAGCAACAGCTGAAAGAAAAATACTCTTCTTTTCTTCGTCGTGCTCGATGTGGAAAAGATTCTACAAAAGGAAAATATAATTAATAATTAATGTCAATTCAATTAATTTTAAAATAAAAGTAAATTAATAAAAGACTAAAGTAAATTAATAAAAGACTAAAGTAAATTAATAAAGTAAATTATTACCATCGTATCATCCCAAAATGACTTCTTCAAGCCCTCTGGAACCTCGTGCCAGGCGTGTAATATGGAAATCTTCCGAACACATAAACCCACTTGTTTTCCATATTCCTTACGCCACTTTCCACACGGTTGACCCAAGTCATTGTATTCGAGGTACATGGGCTCTTTGACTTTGAGGTTTTTCGTAGGACCTCGCCCTTTTCGTTTCTTTGAAGTTGTCGCTGTTTGAGTAGAAGCCGTCTCATCAATAGGAGGAGCATCATGAGCCAATTGCTCGTGTCTAACAAATGGATCGTCTTCCTCAACGGCTTGATCACCATCATCTATGTCCTTCTCCTTCGTCGGATCGTAGTCCTTATCCGACTCACTATGGACATCGTCATCCACAGTCGCAATCTCGGGCACAATGTCATCTCTGAAAAGATGCATTGTAGATCAAGTACCTGAAAGAGTGGAAAATAGAATTACATTAGAAAGTGACAAAAATCGTAAAAAAAAACCGTTAAAAAAAGCAACTTGACCCTTAATTTCAAGCATATGACAATTATTTTCAATTTTAAAAACATCAACACAATTATATACATCAAATAGTGGTGTGTGCCAAGTTTCATTCATAACAAACAACGTTTAAGCTACTTTACGCCCGAAAACGACAAAATTCATTCAAAACCGTTAAAAAACGCAACTTGACCCTTAATGTCAAGCATATGACATCTATTATCAATTCTAACAACTTCAACACATTTATATATACCAAATAGTGGTGTGTGCCAAGTTTCATTCATAACAAACAACGTTTAAGCTACTTTACGCCCGAAAATGACAAAATTCATTCAAAACCGTTAAAAAACGCAACTTGACCCTTAATTTCAAGCATATGAAACCAATTATCAATTATAACAACTTCAACACATTTATATATACCAAATAGTGGTGTGTGCCAAGTTTCATTCATAACAAACAAGTCAAATACACGAGGACGTTTTCCTAACTCATCCTCGACTCCCTCCACTACATCCTCATCAACATTCTCTTCATCCACTACATCCTCATTAACATCGGCCACATTATTGACATCCTCAACAACCCTATTTTCCTTGTAAACTCCCTCCTCACCATGCCAAACCCAAACATGATATTGAGGCCTAAACCCACGTCGGAGTATGTGCTCCCTAAGCATATAAACACTATCTACCTTTGATACATTGCCACAATTGACACATGGGCAATAAAAACCAACTCCCCCCGTCCTAATTTGATGTTCAACCGCAACACTACAAAATTCTAACACGCCATCAATAAATTCCGACGATTCAATGCTTCCATACATCCAAGAACGATCTTTTGTCATCCTAAGTGTGATTATTTAATTCAAAACAAAATTAATACACATTACATACATAACTATATATATATATATATATATATATATATATATATATATATATATATATATATATATATATATATATATATATATATATACACTTAACCCTAGATAACCCAAATTTACCCCATCTAACCCTATTTCAACTTCATATTATTGAAATTATTCAAATTATGTGTACTTTAATGAATTAACAAACCATACATAATAAGTAAACTATATTGTGATTGTTCATACATAAATAAACTATATACAAAATTAAATTACATACATAATTAATTAAACTACATACATATACACAAGTAAACTACATACATAATGAATTAACAAACAAAATACACATAAAAATAATTAACAAAGTAAATATAACAACTTGAAAAAAATGTAAAACTTAAAAATTAAAGAACTTAAAAGAACTTAAATTATCAACAAACTAACAATAACACCAAATATATAAACACATAAACATATCAAACAAAATCAAAATATATAAACACATAAATTATACCTTGAATTTTTGCGGGTTTAAGATTATGTAACCTATACAATGAAAAACCAAATCAAAATTAGTATAAAAAAAATTAAGCCCTAAAACACAACAAACATTGAAAACTTAAAATTAGCTTGAATTATAAAATTAAACCTTCAAGAAAAACAAGAACTAAGCCCAAATTTTCGTGGGTTTTGAAGGATGAGAAGACTTTCGAAGTTTTTGATGATTTTCGAAGCTTTTGAGAAGACTTTGAGAAGAATTTCGAAGCTTTTCAATGTTTGAGAAACTTTTTGAAGCTTTTCAATGTTTGAAGATGAGAAGAAACTTTGAGAAAATTAGGAGGAAGAAACTTTGAAGATGAGAAGAAAGTATTAAATTTCGTGAGGAGAGAAGAGTCAGTAATTTGAAGCTTTAATGTCCGCAGAAGATGAAGGCAAGAAGCTTTAATTTCGTGACGAAGATGAAGGCAAGAGTCAGTAAGGCCAAGAAGAGAAGATGAAGTCAGTAAGCTTAGGGCTGTTTTGAGAAGAGAAGGCAAAGCTGAACGTTTGGAATATCAGAATATGAACGTTTGGAATAATAAAAAGCGCGATTTTTATTTTTTTAGATGGTTTAGGGCTGCGGTTTTCAGTAATGTCCGCAGCCCCTTTGTTAATTTTTTTTTTTAAAATTTCCTCAATTTCTTAAAATGATAAGGGCTGCGGACACACTAAAAAACCGCAGCCCCTTGGTTAATTTTTTTTTTTTAAAATTTCATTATATTTTTTTTGAATGGTTAAGGGCTGCGGACACATAAAAAACCGCAGCCCTTTCTTTATCATACTTTTTGAAGCTGTTTTGGGCTGCGGTTAACTGTAAAAACCGCAGCCCTTTAATAATTTTTTTTTTATTAGTCATATTGGCTGCGTTTTCCAGAAAACCGCAGCCAATAAGCAGCAGCAAATATCTTTTTTTCCACTAGTGATTACAACTTATAATTAAACATCCGTGAATATCCGTCCCAAATCACCACGAAACGCGACCCAAATCGCTTAAGGTGACTTCCCGGTGTAGAAGACCTTTTTTAAAAGGTATTTTGACCGTCATTTACAAATAAAAAAAAAAAGAAGGAAAAAGCAAGATGAAACCTTGAAAACTAAAAGAAAAAATTCAAAATAAGCTATTCGGGTCAAACGGGTACCCGGGTCAATAAATTATCGGCCCATGACCCGACCCGGTTAAGGCGGGTCGGGTACCCGACTCGGAATTTTGAATTTTTTTTAGTTTTTGACCCGCCATTTATGAGGCGGGTCGGCGGGTCAACGGGTCGGGTCGGGCGGGTCGGGTGATTTTGAACACCCCTACTTGTTGCCATTAATTTAGAAGCCAAGATTAAGGATAGCTATCATTTGGATGCTCATTTGTTGGATGTGTTACAAAAAATCAGCAATGGTGTACCAACTTCACATTACTCCTTGATAGATGGATTGTTGAGAAGGAAGGGCAAATTGGTTGTAGGGCCTGTGCAGACTCTGAGGAAATCAATCATTGACTGGCAACATTCTAGTCCTGAGGCAGGACATGTGGGACGAGATGCTACAGCTATAAGGGTGAAAAGATTATTCTATTGGAAAGGCATCACTAAAGAAGCCAAGCAATTTGTTAGGGATTGTATCGTATGCGAAGCGGCTAAATATGAGCCTATTGCCTCTCCTGGGCTATTACAACCTTTGGCTTTTCCTGAAAAAGTTTGGAAAGATCTTTCTATGGATTTCATTTCTGGGCTACCCAAATCAATGCACAAGGATACTATTTTAGTGGTAGTTGATAGGATGAGTAAATATGCCCACTTTATACCCTTAGCTCATCCATACACTACTGTACAAGTAGCTCAAGCATATTTAGATCATGTGTTCAAGCTGCATGGTTGGCCACGAAGCATTGTTAGTGACAGGGATGCAATCTTCATGAGCCACTTTTGGAAGGCTTTGTTCTCTATACAGGGTACTCAGTTCTGTTTTTCATCAGCTTACCATCCCCAAAGTGATGGCCAAACTGAGGTGGTTAATAGGTGTCTTCAGATGTATCTAAGGTGTATGTGTGGGCATGAAACTCAAGAGTGGTGCAAATGGTTACCTTTGGCTGAATGGTGGTACAATATCCACTATCACACCTCCATTCAAATGACTCCCTATGAAGTGGTTTATAACCAGCAGCCCCCTCACCATCTTCCATACTTATCAGGCAGCTCCTCTAATGATATAGTAGATAGAAGTTTACAAAGAAGGGAGCAGATGATCCAGGTGGTTAAGCTCCATTTATCAAGGGCACAAGATAAGATGAGATCTCAGGCAGATAAGCATAGGTCTGATAGAACCTTCACTCAAGGCGACTGGGTATGGCTCAAACTTCAGCCTTAAAGGCAAACCTCCATACAACAAAGAAATAATCCAAAGCTATCACATAATAACTATGGTCCGTTTCAGATTATTGAGGTAGTGGGAAAGGTAGCTTATAAATTGAGACTACCAGCAGGGGCACGAATTCACAACGTATTTCATGTATCACAACTTAAGCCTTTTCATGGCCAATTGCCCCAAGCTATACAAATTCCACCTTGGCTTCAAGGAACTGATCCACTTTCAAATTCTATTAAAGTTCCAGAGGCTATTCTAGACAGAAGAATTGTAAAGGTTAATAATCATGCTCAAACCCAATATCTCATTTAGTGGATGAATGTTCCAGCAGAAGACTCTTCTTGGGTGGTAGCAGACACTTTGGCCCAAACGTTTCCTCATTTTCAGTCTGAAACTTGAGGGCAAGTTTCTTGGAGGGGGAAGTAATGTTGTAATTAGAAGGGCAAAAATGTCTTTTTTTCTCTATGTTTAATAAGTCGCTGAGTCTTTAGCTATTATTTTAGTTAGTAGTCAAGATAGTTGGCTTCTATGGCTATATAAACTCATTTGTAGCCTCAATTGGAATTCATTCAGAAATAATAATAATCTCCTATCTTCTTCTCTTTCTATCTCTCATCCCCTTCCCACTCTTCTATAGTTCTTGGCAATTGCCATTACTGTTCTTGGAAACCCAAGATCCTACCCTTGAGTAGCTAGTCATAAATCAACGGCTATTAAAGAAATGGGAACAACGAGAGGAAGTTAGAGAGGTGAGTTGGGAAGCACATACCTTAATGGATGCTATAGGTCGTCGGAGGAACACATTGACCCTACTGTTTCCAGAGGACGAACTAATGTTGTACAGACCGCCAGATCGGAGGATCGACTGATGTGCTGCTCGTGAGAGAATGAAGAAGAGAGCGGCGGTTTAGGTGAATTCCACGAGGATGAAGAGAGCAGCGATTTAGGGTTTACTTTGACAAAGATGTTTTGAGCGGTGTTAGAATGGGCTGCCAGTTATTTTTCAATTTTTTTTAACTTTTTTTTAGGTTTTCTGACGCTTTTTATTCATTAAATTTTCACGTATATAAGCGTCGAAAATTAAGCGTCGAAAATCTCCCTCTTTTTTTAGACAGTTGCTCATGCGTCTAAAATAAAATGTCTAAAAACTCTATATTTTTTTGTAGTCGACCGAATGGGGCATTATTTCACCGAAAGGATGTTGATTATCCCATTCTAGCGGTTATGCAAGTCTTCAATCAAGAGTAGCACCTCCATTTGACCGAATGGAGGTTCATTCGCTCGAGCAACACCTCATTCGACAGAATGCATGCCGTTTTTCGGTCAAATCTAAGCCTCTTCTAGCCAATTTATATCTTCAAAGTATCAAGTAAACTATGAATTCTACAAGAATCTAGGGGAAGCTTAAAAAGGCATGTCAAAGCTCTTATATGCGCGTCTAAACCTTGATAAGAGTGTCTAAGCCTTGAACACATTGAAATTGACCTTGAATTCTTAGAAAACACCTTAAAATGACCTTAAAACAACTCGAATACAAGAGTAAGATAAAATCACGCATAAGTGCATAATATCAATCTAAAACCCTTATTCTTGACACTACATTGTAGTCGTAAACGTGCTCTAAAACAAGCACATCAGCACGCGAATGGTTAATCTCCTTCCAAAAGCCATTAATTAATCTCAATGTTATTACTATTAAGCAAATACTATATATTAGTTAATAAGAAATCATATTGCTTTGAAGGTTTGAGAAGCATTTGAACCATTAAATTGGATTAAGAATCCTTATGATTATGTTAAAAGAGATTTGGAAAACTTGTTTGGTTCAATGGGACTAAGTGAATTAAAAATAAAATGCCAAAAAACGCTTATGATTTAAAAATGAATTTATCTTAAACAAAATCTTTATAATTTGTTTAACGGACACTAGTGAATTATATTCAACCTTTTGCTTATAGTATTTTTTTTTTGTGTGTGTTTTCAATGTTTTTGTTTTTAGAGTGAACAATCTTGAAGGAGTCTTACAAGAAGAGATAGGATTGAATTTAAAATGGAGTAGGACACCTTTATTGTTAATTAATGCTTTTCATCAGAGAGACTTTTATGAATTGAAATTGTCAAATTGTAATTTGAACTTTTGGGATTTTATTTGTTAAGGTTGTAAGACCTGCTAAGAGTTTCGTTTTTGTAATGTAATATGTGATGCATTTGATTAGTTTGTGTTTACTTGGACATTGATTTACTTCAGGAACCCTTATAATTGTATTAGCAAAATTGAGCTTTTCCTTGAAACTATTAAATTCAAATTAATCTCCGCCTTCATAATTTAGAGTTATTACACAATCGCCTCATTGTGCGATGGGTGTATTTGGGTTGATATGTCACAACGTCAAAATTATGAAGGCAAAAACTAACTGGAATATAGTATTAATCAAGCGGAAGCTGATTTTTGCCGGCATAATTAAGGGGGTTACTTAAAGGTTGATTTAATGTCCAAGTAAAATTGAAAAACCCCGTAATTTATTACGTCATGATATATTTTAAATAATTTGGAAAAATGTTTTTAATATATTTATCATCAAATAATTGATTTAGCCTTTAAATATATACATTTTATTTTTTTTCTTGTAGTAAGTAGTCAATTATTATTATTATCATTAATATTGTTATTGAAATAAATTAAAGTTAAATATGGACTAGGGTTTTTTTTTTGGAAAAATTATCGGGAATAATCCATAGTTTTTACGTTTTTCTGTAAATAACCCCTACTTTTGATTAATCATGAATAATCCGAACTTTGCAATGTTTTTGCTCACATCACCCTTTCCTAACAATGACCAACTACAACAGGTAAAAAGTCGTTTTGTCACCCATTTTCTTCCTTATAGTTGTTGCCATCTTCTTCCTCCTTCTTACCCTCATTTCTCCATTGTTAAGCCAAACTTTAGGAGAGAGAGAACTCAAATCATCCTTTAAGGCTCCATTTTAAGGTTCTAAGCAACTCAATAATGTTCCAATTTGATTTTCTTTGGAAATCACATCACTTTTCCACTTTAAAAAAATTTGTAATCGACATCCTACAATTCCAAATATTCATCAAATTATAATGTGAAATTCAATAGTATTACGATGTATATAATTACAATACAAATTACAACTCGGGAATTTGTATAAAACCCCTTTGTTTGATGACAAAAATAAACTTACAAGAAGATTACAAAGCAACAAGTAAAGTGAAGATTATTGTGTAACGATGAACGTTACCCGGAAACTTGATACAAACCGAAGGCGTGTGCTCACTATCCTTTTGTGATATTTCCCCCACAAAGGTACTTGGGTTGTTGTTTGGAAATTCACAACGAGATACAATCGATTACAACACAACCTTAGTACTTAGGTTGTATTATGAAATAACAAAGTGTTTTGAGAAACTATAAGTTATGGATTTGCACTAACAAAAGTTAATTACTCTTTTGTATGCAAAGAACAAATGAGAAATACTTAGGAAAAAGAATTCAGAGGTTTCAAGTGAAAGGTGCAAGAAATCTCAAGTCCAAAGACCTCTATTTATACTCAAAAGAGTATAGGAGGATCCTTTGATCATAAACACCAAATTGATTATGATTCAATGCAATCATAATCACCCAATTCAATTTTGCTAATGAATTAGCATTATACTCCCTCATAATCTCAGAAATTATGAGAATTAAGAGAGGATCCTAGGCATTAAACACAAAGGAAAACGGGAAGAAAGCAACGGTCACTTCCAGAGACCCATCGCCGAGTCGGCGACGAGCCCACAGAAGTGGGCGCCGACTCGGCGCAAGCATTCTGCCCAAAACATGAATTTCCAGTAGCCTAGCGCCGAGTCGGCGACGAGGCTACATGAAGGAGCGCCGACTCGGCGCAAACCCCCTGACCGAAATTCCTTGTTTTCTTGTGTTATATTAAAATACCTATTTTGGACCACGTAAATTAATACGTATATTGTCCCACTATTTATAATAGCTTTAATCGATATATTACGGACTTATAAATTGTCCCACTACCTTAGTAGTACTTGGTGATTAATATTCAGGATTATTATTATACACTAAATGTCTAACAATCCTCCCCCATTTTGGGTATAATAAGCCTCTCATTTACCAAAACTCATAATACATTTCATGCATCAACGCTAATATCCCTACGGATTGAATTAACGCCTAGTACAACATACTTAACAAGTGATCGAGCCAGAATTGATTTCCATAAGGAATTGAATCAAATGACCCTTCCAACCACTTGAAGATGTAGTACACACAAAACAAATAACACAAAGTTATTAACTTGACACATTATAAGGCCGTGTCCGTATCTTATTCATAAGTTTATCATAGTCATTATGCCAATCTTGACTACTTGAAGCGGCCACACTTCAAACTTATATAGGTAGGTTCTCATTACGTATAAAACATATCCCCGTGATGTGGATATAACACCAAGAGCTCTTCAACTCTTGATCTTGAGAACTTTCAAAACGACTACCTTATTCCATCACGGTACAAAGCAACGATGGGTCATGCAAGAGTTGCTTTAACAAAAACCAAGAGGACTTTACCACATTGAATTCAGACACGATGTTACTCATGCGTGAATTGGGCTTTCCCAAATGATTTTACTAACATAAACCGATCTCAATTGAGGCTTTCTCAATTGAGTCTCTATTCATGGCTTTCGTAAACGAATCCGCCATATTGAACTTAGTGTTCACATAGTCAAAAGTTATGACCCCGTTAATGATAAGTCCTTGCACTAGGCTATGCCTAAGAACAATATGACGAGACTTACCATTATATACTTGACTATAAGCTCTACCTAAAGCCGTCATGCAATCTGCATGAATCGCCACCGGTGAAATTGGCTTAGGTAACAAAGGTATCTCAAACATGAGATTCCTCAACCACTCAGCTTCACTAGCTGCTGAAGCAAGAGCGATAAACTCAGCTGACATCGTAGAGTCGGCTATACATGTTTGTTTCTTAGAAGACCAAGAAATGGCACCTCCCCCATAAACAAACACCCATCCACTAGTAGAAGAGTTATCCTCTTCATTAGTGATCCAACTAACGTCAGAATAACCTTCTAGAATAGGAGGTTCTCCGCTATACGTAATACCAAAATCCTTGGTACGCAACAAGTATCTTAATACTCTCCTTATCGCCATCCAATGATGGGGACCTGGGTTACTAGTAAATCTACTAAGTTTCCCCACCGCAAATGCTATGTCAGGCCTTGTACTAGTCATAGCATACATCAAAGATCCTATGACCTTTGAATACTCCAATTGTGAAATTGGTTGACCGGTATGTTTTGCAAATTTCATACCCGGTTCCATGGGAGTAGAGACCGGCGCTTTATCAAGCATATTAAACCGCTTAAGTATCTTCTCAACATAATGAGCCTGACTTAACTTAATACGGTTCCCTTGCCTTATGATCTTAATGCCTAAGATCACATCAGCCTCCCCCATATCCTTCATCTGAAAGGATCTAGACAAAAAATCTTTTGTCTCTTGGACTTGTGCTTTACAAGTTCCAAAGATAAGCATGTCATCAACGTATAGGCAAATGATAACGCCATTACCATGGCTATCAAATTTGCTATATACACACTTATCGGCTTGATTCAACTTGAATCCAAAGGACAAAATAGTTTCATCAAATTTTTGATGCCACTGTTTAGGTGCTTGTTTAAGTCCATATAAAGACTTGACAAGTTTACACACCTTTTGTTCTTGTCCTTTCAAAACAAACCCTTCGGGTTGTTCCCTTCGGGTTGTTTCATATAAACTTCTTCATCTAATTCCCCATTTAGAAATGCGGTTTTAACATCCATTTGATGTATTTCTAGATGATAGACCGTAGCTAACGCTACCAATAACCGAATAGTGGTTATTCTTGCAACCGGTGCATATGTATCGAAATGATCGATACCGTGCTTTTGTCTAAAGCCTTGAGCCACTAAACGGGCTTTGAACTTATCAATAGTACCATCGATTTTCATTTTCTTTCTGAAAATCCACTTGCAACCGATAGGTTTACAAGTCGGAGGAAGATCCACTAACACCCAAGTGTTATTTCCCATGATGGATTGCATCTCATCATCGATAGCTTCTTTCCAAAAGGCGCTATCATGTGATGCCATAGCATCGCTATAAGTCAATGGGTCACCTTCCACATTATATAAATATGGAACACTAGAAGATACTTCACTTCTATCACCTTCAACCAAGTATACTTGGAAATCCGGTCCAAAGCTCTTCGCTTTCCGTTGTCTCTTACTCCGTTTAGGAATAGGATCAACTAATTCAAGTTCATCTATTTGTTGACTTTCATCAACATCTAAAAGTGAACTTTGTTGACTATCATCAACATTATCATTGGTACAACTTTGTAGATGTCTTTGTCTACTCAATGATGAAAATCTATTTTCATCAAAAATGGCATCTCTTGACTCTATAATCGAATGGATCGATATATAGTCATTTTGTTCTATAACATAGAACCTATAGGTTTTGCTATGAATAGCATAGCCTATAAAGAAGCACTCAAGCCCACGTTCACCGAGCTTCTTTTTCTTGTTGCCGGGCACTCTTACAATGGCCCTACAACCCCAAACCTTAAGATAACTTAAGTTTGGTTTCTTTTTGTACCAAAGTTCATAAGGAGTTTCCTTATTCGTTCTCATTGGAACTCGGTTAAGAATGTGACAAGCCGTCAACATTGTTTCACCCCAAAATCCATCACTCAAACCCGAGTAGGATAACATGGAATTAACCATCTCTTGTAGAGTACGGTTTTTCCTCTCCGCCACACCATTAGATTGTGGTGCATAACCGGCGGTTGTTTCATGAATTATACCCATTGAATTAAAGTAAAGCGGATCATAATATTCACCTCCTTTATCGGTTCTTAACCTTTTAAGTTTACTACCAATTTGTATTTCTACTTCTTGTTTGTAAATCTTAAAATGTTCAAGAGCCTCATCTTTTGAATGCAAAAGATAAACATAACAAAACTTTGAGAAATCATCAATAAAAGTTATGACATACTTTTTGTTTCCCAAAGATGGTGTACTATGAAAATCACAAAGATCACTATGGATTAACTCCAAAATTTCGGTTTTTCTTTTAACACTTTTAAAAGGTGTTCTAGTGATCTTAGTTAACATGCACGTTTTGCAATTTTTAGACATTTTATTGCACATTGGAATTAAATCATGTTTAGACATAAACGAAACTTTATCAAAATTAACGTGTCCTAGTCTAACATGCCACAAGTAGTGCAAATCATCACTTTCAATCATAGAAGAAACATTACAAATAGTGTTTTTATTCAAATCTAAAGAAAGCTTAAAAAGACTATTACATAAATAAGCACGCCCAATAAACAAATTGTTTTTAGAGATAATACACCTATCGGCTTCAAACACTAGTTTGTAGCCTAATCGATTCAATATAGGACCCGAGACTAAATTTCTACCTATTTCGGGTGTGAAATACACATCTCTTAAAACTAAAAGATTCCCCGAAGTAAACAATAATTCAACTTGTCCTTTGCCTTGGACCTTGATAGGTGCATTATTTCCCATGTAGAGATGCTCCCCATCAACAACCTTGTTAAAGGTTTTGAACCATTGTGTAGAATTACAAACATGTCTCGATGCCCCCGAATCGATCCACCAAGCCAAGGTATCATCCTGCAAAGCACTAATATTAGTATTCATAGTAGAAAAACTCATATTAGAATTTTCAAAATATGCAAGATTACCTTGTGTGGGTGGTCCCTTGCTAGTAGAAGCTTGACCATTCCCCTTGGCTTTCTTTTGCTTGTTCTTTAGAACGAAGCAATTCTTCCTTCGGTGCCCGGGCTTTCCACACTCCCAACATACCTTTTCGGCATTGGGATTAGTAGCTTTCCCCTTTGAAGAGTCATTCCTCTTCCTTTTATCTCCGGGACGGGATTGTGATTTCCCTTCCCCAACCATGTTAAATGTTGGTACATTAGGATTATCATCCTTCCGGTTCTCATGAACCCGGATGCTAGACTCGACAATAATATGTTGTCCAAGGTCGGAGAGTGTAATCTCCTCCCTTTTATGCTTAAGAGCATGTCTAACATCCCTCCAAGAAGGAGGCAATTTGTCTATTATGCTTGAAACCAAAAACACTTCATCAATTTCAATTTTATGCAATTTTAGGTTAGCATGTTTTTTTTGTAGTTCATGAAATTGATCAATAATTGGGCGATCTTCTACCATCTTATACGAATTAAAATTACTTACAAGGAACTTTTTGGAGCTAGCATCCTCCGCCATGTATTTATTCTCCAATGCATCCCATAACTCCTTTGCGGACTCATGGTATTGGTAGACATCGAACAATGCATCTTGCATTCCATTGAGGATGTGTCCCCGGCAAATGAAATCATCATTCTCCCACTTTGACCTTTTTCGGTTTTGTTCAAGGATCTCCGTTTCCGGAATCACCGTTTCCGGATCATCCGACTTAGCAACTTCCGGTTTGGGTGAGCTTATAACATAAGCCACATTGAGGGTAGTAAGCATGAACATCATCTTCTTTTGCCAACGTCTAAAGTCGACGCCGACAAACTTTTCTAACTTGGCAAAGTTAGAGGTGAAATCTTTCATTGATGCCATCGATGAAAGGAATTTATCACAAAAGATTATTACGATGTATATAATTACAATACAAATTACAACTCGGGAATTTGTATAAAACCCCTTTGTTTGATGACAAAAATAAACTTACAGGAAGATTACAAAGCAACAAGTAAAGTGAAGATTATTGTGTAACGATGAACGTTACCCGAAAACTTGATACAAACCGAAGGCGTGTGCTCACTATCCTTTTGTGATATTTCCCCCACAAAGGTACTTGGGTTGTTGTTTGGAAATTCACAACGAGATACAATCGATTACAACACAACCTTAGTACTTAGGTTGTATTATGAAATAACAAAGTGTTTTGAGAAACTATAAGTTATGGATTTGCACTAACAAAAGTTAATTACTCTTTTGTATGCAAAGAACAAATGAGAAATACTTAGGAAAAAGAATTCAGAGGTTTCAAGTGAAAGGTGCAAGAAATCTCAAGTCCAAAGACCTCTATTTATACTCAAAAGAGTATAGGAGGATCCTTTGATCATAAACACCAAATTGATTATGATTCAATGCAATCATAATCACCCAATTCAATTTTGCTAATGAATTAGCATTATACTCCCTCATAATCTCAGAAATTATGAGAATTAAGAGAGGATCCTAGGCATTAAACACAAAGGAAAACGGGAAGAAAGCAACGGTCACTTCCAGACACCCATCGCCGAGTCGGCGACGAGCCCACAGAAGTGGGCGCCGACTCGGCGCAAGCATTCTGCCCAAAACATGAATTTCCAGTAGCCTAGCGCCGAGTCGGCGACGAGGCTACATGAAGGAGCGCCGACTCGGCGCAAACCCCCTGACCGAAATTCCTTGTTTTCTTGTGTTATATTAAAATACCTATTTTGGACCACGTAAATTAATACGTATATTGTCCCACTATTTATAATAGCTTTAATCGATATATTACGGACTTATAAATTGTCCCACTACCTTAGTAGTACTTGGTGATTAATATTCAGGATTATTATTATACACTAAATGTCTAACAAATAGATGTATACAATAAAGTACAAATAAATACTTACAAGCCATTTTGGACATGAATAGAGCTTTTCTCCAGCACGAAAATCCTTCTTCACTATTGTTAAATTTGCAACAAATTCATGCTCACATTTCACTCTTATTCAAATTTGAACTTCTACTGTATACTGAAAAACTATGAAAATTCATTTTTGCAAACAAAAAAAAAAAGAGGAAAAAAAAAGTGAAGGGATGTTTTGAGTTTTCTGTCTCCTAAAGTTTGGTTTGATAATGGATAAATGGGGGTAAGAAGGAGAAAGAAGATGGCAGTAGCTATAAGAAAGAAAACATGTCATAAAACGGCTCTTTACCTGTTGTTGCCGGCCATTGTTAGGAAGGGGGTGTTGTAAGCAAAAACATTGCAAAGTTCGGATCATTCATGAATAATCGAAAGTAGGTTTAATTCACAGGAAACCATAAAAATATGGATTATCCCCATTAATTTTTCCTTTTATTTATTTGGTCTTGTAGATCATATACCCAAGTATAGTATGGGTAAAGCTTTAAAATGAATTTACTCCCTCATGTAAACCTTCACATTTTTTTCTTTCTTACCTCTCTTGCTTTCATCTTCTTCCTCCATCTCCCTAACTCACAAAGCCAAACCAACCACCAAGCTGAACCACCGGCCGTACTACAAGCGTTGGCAGCCTCTAGCCGCGCCACCACCCACCAGTCGTCCGCTAGTCTGTCCACCACAACCGCCAGCTGTCCCACCACCTTTTGTTTCTTCTCTATTTTTGTGAGCATTTTCATCCTTTTTTTAAATTAGTGCTTTTAATGGTTAAACTTTTGGGTAAATTCATGGTATGTTTATATCTTGATTGATTTTATAATGGAAAATTGTTAGAAGTGAGATTTGAAAATGAATAAATTAGAGTTTGTGTTGGTGATGAAATTGAAGGTAGTATGTACTACTTTTATTTATTTTGGTGATTTTGTGATATTGTGATATATTTATAACAACTTTTTATAAGTGTTATTTTTTACTAGTATTGGTGGTTTTGATGAATAAAAATAGTCAAGGTTATTGGTTACTTTTAATAATTAAATATATATTAATTATGCTAATGGTGATGAATGTGATTAATGTTGTTGGTTTGGTGGTGATAAACTTACTACTAAACAATTAGTGATAAAATTACTAAATATAGAATTAATGATAAACTTGTTATTAAAGAGTTAGTGATAAAATTACTAATAAAGAATTAAATTTATATACATATATATATATATATATATGTGTGTGTGTGTGTGTGTGTGTGTGTGTGTGTGTGTGTGTGTGTGTGTGTGTGTGTGTGTGTGTGTGTGTGTGTGTGTGTGTGCGCGCGCGTGTACGTGTGCGTGCGTGCAGCTAATTCAAATAAGAGAAAAAGATAGTTTTTTTATGGGTAGAACTTTTGAGTATTAAATGTGTACTTCCTTGAATAGGACGAAATTTTCATGTAGTTGCAATTTTCAAACAAATTCATGTAGTTGCAAACAATTTCATGTATTGCAGACAATTTTAATTTTCATGTAATTTATTTTCATGCAGTTGCAAACAATTTCATTTACTGCACTTTTCATGTAATGCAATTTAAATTGTGATTTTTATAATACATTTTTTATATTTATTTTAAATAAAAATGTCAACATTAGTGTTTGTCAAACAAGTCAACATAACTTTAAGTTGCCTATACTCATTTTTTGAAAATTTAAAACATCTCAAAGAAACTTTTAAAAACTTATTTCTCCAAAGTCATACTTGACTTAAATCAATGGTTGTAAAACGTATAAAAAACTTTCCAAAACATAATTCATTAAATCACACTTTACTCAAATAATGGCTCAAACTTATGAGCTCATAATATTTTTCATGGGGATAGTCATCTTGTGACTACTGGTAGCAATCTACCGTTTGCAACATATCCAACAAATATAACTAGGTACATTATGTGGTGCCCTCTACACGCGTATAACACTTGTTATGTCGTAATATGCGCACAACTTTTGTTGTACTTTAAGGGTGCACACAACTATTGTCGTGACATTAGTCCTTAAAACATTTTAATATTTAACATATGTGTTCATTTAAATACATATTTCCACCTTGGAATTACATAAATCATTTGAAAAATATAATTATAACTGTTCACACAGGACATACTTGTATAATTTATGTTTGTAATAATTATTTTATACTCATGGGGTATATGCTTATATTTGTAATACAAATCACAATTCGACTTTTCCCACATAAGGTAAACATACTTCTACTTGAAAACTCATACATATACAATTTTTACAAAACATTTATGCTATATTGGAGCATTAATACAAGATATGAAAATACATCTTTCGATTCATTGTGTTGGATATCATGATAGTAATGAAGTTCTGACCTTATACAATGATGAAGGAAAGCTTAGCAATACGATGAAATCAGAAAATGCTGAGGATCATGAGTCGTTATGACTGATCATTCAACATCATGGTTGTTGTGTATATAAGGCTCTTGTTAACTTCCGTCCTCAATAACAAACTTGTACATGTCAGCATAGAGGTTGTTACAAGGCTGGAAGTTCTTTGATATAACAGCTTAGAGTTTGTTATTAAGCTAGGAGTTTGTTATAACAGAATGAGATTCTGTTATAACCAATTTAATATTTGTAATCTTATTTTGCTTTGCCTTGTACATCAGTATATATAGGCCTATAAGATCATTTGTTCATCCTACATTCTTGTACAGAATCTTGAAATAGTGGATGAAAGTTTCTCTGATCCAAACTCTCTCAAATCTCTCTAAGCTCTCTTTTGATTTTAACATGGTATTAGAGCTATGCTGATCTTCTTTAATTTTCTCTAATTCAATTCATTTCTCTGAAATTCCTTCAATCTGATACTTTTCTTCACATCGCTAAAAGTTAATCACACATTGTGATTAATTTTCTGATTTTGATCCTTTTTTTTTTGAAATTTGTAACCTCTTCTTTGTTTAATACGTTTCTTGCTGCATTGCTGCTGAAATTCTCTGAAACTACTTACTAATGGAAGGTTACAGCAGAGTAAGTTTGCCATTAAATCAAGATCCATCCAGCAAGTACTACATTCATCCTTCAGATGCGCATACAGCACAAGTTGTCTCAGTCAAATTCAATGGAGAAGGATATCATGACTGGAAGAGATCTATGATAGTCAATTTCTCAGCCAAGAATAAGCTTGGTTTCATCAATGGTTCTATCTCTAAACCAGAAGATTCAGTGGAGTGTGCAGCCTGGGAAAGGTGTAATGATCTTGTTCTGTCCTGGATCCTTGTGAATCTGGATAACACTATTGTCAAGAGTGTGTATGTTGTATCTTAAGACAGAAGCAAAAGTATGGAAAGATCTTGAAGAGCGTTTTGGCTATACCTCCATGGCACAGATTATATTCATTAGAACAGAAACTTGCAATAATATCACAAAACACTCAATCTGTTTCTGAATTTTACATAGAAATCAGAACACTGTGGGATAGGATAGATGATGCTCATCCTATACCTTATTGCACTTGTAATAACTGCACTTGCAAAGTTTCTGTGGGATAGGATAGAACAGGAGAAACAACTATTGCAATTCATGATGAAGTTGACTGAACAATTTGCAACCATTAGAGGTAATGTTTTGATGATGAATCCTCTTCCTAAACTTTCTGAGGCTTATAGAATTTTTGCTCAAGAAGAGAGGCACAAAGAGGTTACACAAGCAGCTACACACAATGAATCTTTAGCTTTCCTTGCTGACAAAAGAAAACCTCAATATCCTGGAGACAGAAATTTCAAACAAGGAAGCTACTCACACTATGCTGGAAGTTATAAGCAACAAAATCTGAGTGGGACTAAGAGGACAGAAAGACCAGAGAAGTCAGGGAGCAAATATTATTGCACACATTGTAAACTTGGCTAACGTGGGTGTAAGATGCAGGTTTTCGGATTTTTGCAGGTCCTATCCTTGAAGACTCCTCTAGAGCCGAAGGACTCTTATGACCGCCCTCTCCTTATGGGTATGAGACGCCGTCGACCTTCCTTCCCCGGACCCTGGCCATAGAGTATCTATGTGCGGGAACACTGGGTATGATGATGATGATGATGATGATGTTGATGACATTGTAAAGTTCCAGGCCACTCCATAGATAGGTGCTTTGCAATCCATGGGTATCCTCCTAGTTTCAAGTCTTTCAAAGACAAGAAGGCAGCTGCTGCAGTGGTTTCTGATCAGGAGGAACCTCCACTTGATTCAGATTCTAAGGCACTCATGACAGGTTATTTCTGTCTAATTTCATGCCTAAATAAGAAGTGGATGCTTGATAGAGGGGCTAGTGATCATGTTTGTTCTGATTTAAGTTGGTTTGATACCTATCAAGAAGCACATATGCCTAATAATCACATCACCATACCTGATGGCAGTAGAGTATTGGTAAAACATGTTGGATCAGTCAAGCTCACCAACAAAATCACTCTGCATCATGTCCTGCATGTCCCTAATTTGGCCTCATCTATCTCTAATTTGGCCTCATCTACAGTAGTAAGACATTTCTTCCCAGTTAGTGGTGTATATTAAATTTAATCTCATCTTTGTGCATCAACTATGTAAGGATATGAATTGTGGCGTTAATTTTACTCATAATTAATGTTTCCTTCAGGAACATTCTCAGACAGCCTCTTGAATGCTTCTTGGTATCCTGGACTCAGGCTTATACTGTGTTGCTGATTCTTGCATTCACTATACACCACTAGCTGGGAAGAAATGTCTTACTGCTGTAGATGAGGCCAAATTATGGCATCTTAGGCTTGGTCACATGTCTTTCAAACAAATGAAATTACTTAAACCATCTTGTGATGTAAATAAATGTGTTGTAGATCATTTTTGTCAAATCTGTCCACAGCCAAGCAGACTAGGAAACCATTCACACCTAGTTCCATCAAAACCATTGCTCCTTTTGAATTAGTCCACATTGATGTTTGGGGTCCATATAAAGTCAGGACACACACTGGTTGTAATCAATTCTTATCCATAGTAGATGATTACAGTCGTTTTACTTGGATTCATCTAATAAAGTACAAAACTGATTCAGTGCATATTTTTGATTCCTTTTGCAATTATGTTGAGACACATTTCAATTTAAAAGTGAAATCCATTAGATCAAACAATGTCAAGGAATTACTTGAAGGTGCTATGAAGGGTTTGTTACAAAAGAGAGGTATTTTCCATTACAGAAGTTGCTTTGACACCCCTCAACAGAATGGAGTTGTTAAGAGGAAACACAAACATCTCTTTGAAACCAGCAGGGCCTTACTATTTCAGTCACATGTTCCTGAGAAGTTTTGGGGTGATTGTTTACTATGTGTTGTATATCTCATCAACAGAATGCCTCTTCAGGCTATTAACAATGACATTCCCTATGAAAAACTCTTCCATAAGTCTTCCACCTTGGACCATCTGAGAGTTTTTGGTTGCTTGTGCTTTGTGAACACCTCTAAAGTTCACAGAAGCAAATTGCAACCAAGAGCTGTTCTTGGAGTCTTTCTTGTTTATTCTGTAAATCAGAAGGGGTATAAAGTCTTGCTTTTAGATACTCATAAAGTCATTGTGTCCAGAGATGTTAGTTTTCAGGAAAAACATTTTCCCTTTCATACACTACCCAAGCCTCCTACATCTATTCTCTCATACCCTACCCAATTTTTTCTGCCTACTAATCTCCCTTTTCAACATCAAGCTCTTCTATGTCCCACCTTTGATATCAAAGAGCCTATCACCTATTCAGCAGCAGCCTGTGACCGAAATTGGGTTGAAGCTATGAACAAAGAGATTACAGCCTTAGTTGACAATGGCACATGGGATCTTGTTGATCTACCCAAAGGTAAGAAGGCCATAGGGAACAAATGGGTTTATAAACTGAAATTGATGAAAGATGGCATAGTGGAAAGGTATAAAGCCAGACTAGTTGCCAAAGGGTTCACTAAGAGGTTTGGCATTGATTATGAGGAGACTTTCTCTCCTGTGGTGAAAATGACAACAATAAGGTGTTTGATTGCTCTAACAGCTAGCAAACATTGGAGTATTTTTCAGTTGGATGTCAACAATGCATTTCTGCATGGTGATCTCTCAGAAGAGGTTTACATGAAAGTCCCTAAAGGGTTTCCTAATCCCCACCATAAAGTTTGCAAACTGAACAAGGCTTTGTATGGATTGAAGCAGGCCTCTAGGCAGTGGTTTGCTAAATTGATGACTGAACTGAAACTTCTGGGCTTTAGTCAATCCAGAAATGACTATAGCTTGTTTATTAACAAAACAGACACCCATATCACTATTGCTGCAGTTTATGTAGATGGCATTATTGTCACTGGCACCCATCTTCAGACCATTAATACCTTGAAGGCTCATCTTCATCAAAAATTCAGCATCAAAGATTTGGGCCTACTGAACTATTTCTTGGGGATTGAGGTCACCTATGTGCCAGAAGGGATTGTTTTGAGTCAAATGAAGTTCATTAAAGAACTACTTCATGAAGCTTCTACTGTTCTTGATACTACAGGCAAAGTAGTCACTCCACTTCCTGTTCATTTGAAACTCCAGTCAGAAGATGGTCCTTTATGTTCTGACCTTGAGTTATATAGGTCCTTAGTTGGGAAGCTCAACTATTTGACCAATACCAGGCCTGTTTTGGCCTACACTGTTCAGACTTTAAGTCAGTTTTTGAAATCTCCACGTATCCCTCATCTTTCTGCCCTTATTCATACCTTGAAGTACTTGTCCCATACTCACAGTCAAGGGATTTTGTTAAAGGCCAGTGACACTCTCACCTTACAAGCCTTCTCTGATTCAGATTAGGGGTCTTGTCCAGATTCTAGAAGATCAGTTACAGGCTATGTTCTTCAGTTTGGGGGCTCTCCTATCAGTTGGAAATCAAAAAAAAAAAACAAGGGACTGTTTCGAGATCTTCTAATGAAGCTGAGTACAGAGCTATGGCTTCAGCAGCTTCAAAAGTGGTATGGGTTGTCAGATTACTAGAGGAAATGGGTGTCCACAACCTTAAGCCTATTACTTTGCATTGTGACAATCAGTCTGCCATGGAGTAAAAATGCGGCCGTTACGTCACGATGCGGCCGTTTTGTAACGGAATTTTACTTCACCGGTCCGAGATACCGCGTTTTGTAATGGCGAGTTAAAAAGAGACGCATCAAAACGGAACTCGGACGGTACGGCCGTTACAGACCGGAAATCTCGTAAATCGCGGGCGAGATTAGCAATTTTTCAAGAGATTTTCAAAAAAAACATTAGAGAAAAAAAAAATTGAAAAATAGTCGAGCAACTTACCAGAAATTCTAAACCCATTTTCATGATGAAGATGAGAAGTTACTTTCTCTCACCTCCATTTTCTTTTTGAAAAATCTGAATATGATTCAGCTTTTGAGCTTCTCAAGAAAGCTATTTTTTAAAAAAAAAGAACGCTATAAATTATAAGCCTTTACAGTTGTCGGCTCTTGTTGCAGTACTACTTTAATAATTATTTTCTCTCACCTCACCTCAATATCACAGCAGCCTGCAGTAGTAAATGACCAAATGTGGAGTTTAAAATTTTTAATTAGAGTTAGTATTTGTAAATGGTGTTTTATGGTATTTTGTAAGTTACTATTAATTCTTTGGTCCCACTAAATTTGTCTTATTTTTATTAATTTATTTCAAACTAATAAGACAAAGGAAATAAATAAAATTGTTTAAGTTTAAATGGGGACCACTACATTCCTTTTTATAAGTTGCTTTATCCTACAAAATTTATCTAAATTCCTTATTTAGTTACTTCATCCCCTAAATTTATCTAATTTTTTTAATCTATCACGATTCTCAAATTAATGGGACAAAAGAAATAAATAAAATTGTTTAAATTTGAAAGGGAAACTTATATGATTAATATCATTTAACTAATTTTAATTATTATTACATATAAGCATTTTAATATGCAACTTGTTCCTAATAGTAATAATTTTTAAGTAAATCACTTAATAGAATTTAAAAAGTAATAAATACATTAAATATGTATGAAAATCGCGACCCGTTACGCGATAATCGCGTTTTTCCGCTACCGCGACTCGCGATCGCGACCGCATTCGCGACCGCGACCGCATTTTTACACCATGCAGTCTGCCCTTTATATTGCCAAGAACTCTGTCTTTCATGACAGGACGAAGCACATTGAGATTGACTGTCACTTTACCAGGGATAAGGTCATGGAGGGTCTCTTGCAATTGTCATATTTGCCAACCAGATCACAACTTGCTGATGTTCTCACTAAAATCTTACCTTCTGCTCCATTTGGGGAACTCTTAGCCAAGTTAGGGTTGTTTGATCCTAAAGTTCATCCACCTCCTAACTTGAGGGGGAGTGTTGGATATCATGATAGTAATGAAGTTCTGACCTTATACAATGATGAAGGAAAGCTTAGCAATACAATGAAATCAGAAAATGCTGAGGATCATGAGCCATTATGACTGATCATTCAACATCATGGTTGCTATGTATATAAGGCTCCTGTTAACTTCAGTCCTCAATAACAAACTTGTACATATCAGCATAGAGGTTGTTACAAGGCTGGAAGTTCTTTGATATAACAGCTTAGAGTTTGTTATTAAGCTAGGAGTTTGTTATAACAGAATGAGATTCTGTTATAACCAATTTAATATTTGTAATCTTATTTTGCTTTGCCTTGTACATTAGTATATATAGGCCTGTAAGATCATTTGTTCATCGTACATTCTTGTACAGAACCTTGAAATAGTGGATGAAAGTTTCTCTGATCCAAACTCTCTCAAATCTCTCTTAGCTCTCTTTTGATTTTAACACATTGCTTAAAATCCAACACAAATTTTCTGGAAAGTTACTAAAAGCCTTTTAATGATTAATATATGTTTATTTAAGTAAAATAAATATAAATTTAAATAGTTATAAAATTTATTTGGAATAACTAGAATATAGTTCATAAGTTTTATTAAAAGCCATAAAAAGAGATTTCCTAGAAATAACGTTTTCTCAATAATTTGCAATTTATCAGTAATTAAAACAATAATTTAAAATAATAAAATAATAATTTTCCAATCAGGAAAATATTTCTTAGTCATTATGAGTTATTTTATTTTGTTACTCTAAGTTTATTTTATTAATTTCTATAATTTATTTAATTACTAACAAATTTATAATTTCTAATTACTAGAATAAGTAATAATATTTTATTAGTTAATGATAATTATTTAATTCATTGATTTAATTCAAAAGGTCCTAAATTTTATTCTCCAAATTAGTTCCTTTTTCTATAATTAACAATTTTCAAATAACTTACTAAATTTATAATCATTAAATACGTTTCCTTGTTCTAAAAGTCGTATAATATGATATTTAATTCATTTTATATTATTAAATATGTTTATCATATTTTAAATTACTATTATACCCACTTTTGCCAATAAAGCGATAAAATTGAGTGTATTCCAAAAATGTTCAAGAAAATTAATTTAAGGGTTCTAATATGTGCCTTAGTGCCTATTATCCATTTTTAATTGTCCCACAAAAATTTCAAGCCAAAATATGTCGCTTAGTATTTATTTCACATTTTTGTCAATTATATGATTTACCAATAAATAATAAACTGATTACCTGCTGCACTTGTTTGTGGGATAAGCCTTAGAATAGTATCTGGGTTTGTACATGCTGCTGGTAATATGCCCCAAGGAATTGCTGCTACTTGCTTATGATAAAGCAAAACTATTGTGAAGCTCGTGTTATTGTTTTTGGTTGATCACTCCTTTGGATAGAATCTTTTTACAGCACTATACTTTTGTGTATGAACAAGTAGTGATATTGATTAGCTATGCTTGGTATAGCCAACTGTATACGCTCCATATGTCGGAGCTGTTTGATTCTAGGAAGTAGGTTTCCTTTTTTGGAGTTGTTTTCCCGTCTAAGCGAATGACGAGGGGTTGTCCCTCAGAAGCTTGCTCGGGTTTACTTCTCAGTCTCTTGGGCTGTTCTGTAAGCTTCGGCTATTTTTTCTCTGGCATTTTATAATATTTACTTTGCCAAAAAAAAAATAAACTGATTAAATAGAAATTCATGAAAAATTCTTATAATAATACCTACTGGCCGAAACTTGCTGGGTAATTAAAATACTATTTCATAATTATTTTAATTAATAATAATTTATTTAACATCCTTTTCCTTTTATAATAATTTAAACCTTTAAATAAAAGTAAAACTCCAATAATCAAATACACCCAACAAAATATTTATATTTATATAATTTTCCAATCCTTTTACTACTTGGATATGACCTTCAAGCCAGGTGAATGCTCAGATGACTTTATACATTCACACTTGAAAATCACGTATTAAATTTCCATATAGAAATAATAAATGATTTTTTTAATACGCATCAATATCATACTTGATCACTTTCCACGTTGACCCATAAATACATATATGTTGATGATTAAAAACAAGAATAATCGTATGATCACCATCAGATTAATACAATATATATTTCACTTGACAATAACACTTGATGAATGACAATGAATAATACAACACTTGACATATAATAAACTCGAATATACTTGGTTGATAATGTCGGTAAACTATCTGAATCATCACAATTACTAATCTTATCTCCCGGTACAATGACTCATTAGCCCCAATGATTATGATTACTTAGCAATAACATATAGTAAAGTTAAAGAAATCATGGGCAATATGTGGATCGATTATTTTTGGACTAAAACCACTTAGTTGAAACTAGTTTGAAATAGTTGTACGGGTCAACCAATAACCATTTAGAAGGAGCACCAAACCGACCCATTGAAACCGATTTTTTAGACCCAAATCACTTAGTTATAGCTACTTTGAAAATGTTCTACAGGTCATCTAATCCTTTAGATTTCTCATCTTTTCGCATTTTAAAATGTAGTATTAGGTAAAAAATTTTAAGGAAAAATACATGAAATTGAGTGATTCATAAATCATAACTATGAAAATAACCAAATAGGCCGCAAGTTTTCTCTAACATAATGACACCTACTAAGGAGTCGTTTGGTTGACTTGACGTAGGAATTAAATTCCTATGTGAAGTTGTAATTCATTGGAATTTACTTCCTTTGTCAATTTCCTAGGAATTACTTAATATTGTTTGTTTGACAATAGGTATTTTCATTTCCATGGAAGTAATTCATGGGAATTGTTAATGACCAAGGGGGTATATGGTAATCTAGGAGTCGTTTGGTTGTCGTAGGAATTAAATTCCAATGGGAAGTTGTAATTCATTGGAATTTACTTCCTTTGTCAATTTCTTAGGAATTACTTAATATTGTTTGTTTGACAATAGGAATTTTCATTTCCTTGGAAGTAATTCATGGGAATTGTTAATGACCAGGGGGGTACATGGTAATCTAATTCCTATGTCTCATAGGAATTAACTTCCCTTGGATTTTATAATTCCTAGGAATTTTTATTGGCAACCAAACAAATTAGCATAATACTATTTCCTAGGAACTTAAAATTCCAAGGGTAATAGTGTGTAACCAAACAAGCCCTAAAAAGTTTGAAACCGTTCATACGACACAATGTAAGTAAGAGCATAAAGCCTCAACAAATTCAGATTATTTATTACGAACCCTCAGTAACAAGCAACAACAATCTGCAGCCATTTTTATCAAAAGCATCAAATTCTACTGAACCCAAAACTGCAAAATTCTAGCATAGTAACCTCCTAATAAGACACTTATGAAAACTGGAATCAAGTTGCACCGATAACTTTAGATGATCATACCAAACGGAATATTTCACATCAATTAGAGGATCTTTTGCACGCTGTTAGAGCTCGATGACATAAGAGTCAGAATATCTGTTACAGAAGCCATGGCACTGAGCGCTGCTTTTAAGACATCTTGTGGACATCCTGGTTTTACAATGGCTCGTACCTGAAAATAAAGTTTGACGTTTAAACAACCATAAAAAAAACATCTGAAACATTGGCAGATAACCTAACATCTATTCTATCTGTCAACAGTCCCCAAAAAAGGGTTTCAACTGACTAAAGGACCTAAAACAACAAGTAGAGATGAAGCGTAACTGTCTAACTGATTGCAATCACAATAGGACGTCTCAACAGTTAACATTAGTGTATAAAGGGTAATTTCAACAAAATCAATCATGTTATTCAGATTGCTATGACCTACAATGCTCAACACAGTACACGGGTACTCTTCCCAATTTTTGCCCATTTCCCCACTTAACATCATCAAGCTCCTCAAGATGGAATAAGATGTTGACAGGGGGAGGGGGAGGAGGGGGGTGGGGGCCCGGATGGAGTAGGAGTGAAATAAAGAGAAAAAGAGTATTGATAAAGTAATAGGTAAGGGAGGGGACATGCAAACATGGTAAATGGGGGCAAACAATCAGGGACAAGAGCATATGAAAAGGCAAGGTCATTGACTCTTATCTACTAGTATAAAATCTTAAATTGACACAATGGATCACAAACCAACGATATAGCTAGCGACTTAATAGTAAAGCAATACCTTGTCTAAATATTCTTGCAACTGCTTGATGCGGCCCATATAATCCTGGTCCTCCACACACAAGCTAACAGCCTTAGCATCAGCACCAGGACCATCAAATTGAAGTGGACCTGGATTTCTGTAGATATCCTCCATTAAAAACCTTGCAGCATTCTGTCTCAAAAGCCTGAAAAAAAATCACAAAACTAATCAAGTCCAGGTTGATAACATGAGCATAGCATGTAAGAACTGTTGACTATCCTTGTAGCAAGTACAACAAAATCTAAGAAAACCATTAGGAGAGGGTAACAAGATAAGAAAATCAGCAAGTTAAAAAATATCATTCCATTTCTATGCTACATTTCTTTGAAACAATGAGAATAGTAAGGGTAAGTACAAAAGGCTACTTACTCGTATGCTTTGCCTTTCACATCTACTATTGCAGGGTGAATAGCAGGCTTCCCAATAGACAATGTGCCAGGACCTCGAGAATAGCGTTTAACAGTCATCATAGCCTAGATTTATCGTAAAGCAACAGACAAGTTCATACTTCTGCAAAGGTCATGAAGTCACTTTCTGTAGAAAAAAAAGTTGAATGGTCAAGCCTTACTGTCAATGGAGCAGCACCACACTTCCACTTATTCACGGGATTTTTCAGGTTTGTTAGAGTTGCCATGTAACCGTTAAGTCCAGCTGCAAGGATATGGTAGCATATATGTCCAAGAACCTGTATAGAAACATTAAAATTGTAAACAAATCATTGTTATCAGGCAAAGAAAAATATGAACCTAAAAGAAGTCAGGAGCATACATATGCATAGTCACAATCAAATTTGGAGGGTAGAGATCCACGTGCTTGATAGCCAAAGAAGTGACAGATGGCATTAAATTTCTTTCCCTTATATGTTCCTTCTTTCTGCCAAAAATAAGGTAGGGGAGGCATTAATACCATTTACAGCAATATGTGAACAAAAGAAAAATTATGCCATGGAGACAAGAAACCTGAAAAGCTAACGCATCAGCAAAATTGTGGCTACAGATAAAATTACAGCTTGCGACCCAGATGAAAACAAAATAATGCAAATTACTACAAAATATGCAAATTACTTGAGCCTTCACAATAGATTACTTGAGTCATCTGAGGGTACATTAAAGAAAATCAATAGACGGGAAACAAGTTGTACATAATTAACTCAATGTTGAGAATTCAAGATATATGTATGCATTAAACCCCAACTAAGAGATAAACAAAAATATGACAAGTAACTACTACATCCATATAAATTTCTTCACTAAGATATGTCTTCAAAAAATTTGCTTATACGTCTACCTGCATGAAAAGTAGCCACCTATATTATCAACATGTTGCTCAATCCATTCTCAAATACGACAAAATTTCACAGTTCACAATTTTTTAAAACCACCTTCATTTCCAATTCAATATATCAGGCACTAACTAGAAGCAAAACAATAAACTTTCGCATGTCAATAATTTCCATTAGAAATGGATGGTGCCAATATAAAGAAGAGTGCATTAGAATAACATAGTTATATTTTAATTTCCATACCAAACGTTTGTTCATTTCTGTCTCAACAAGATGTGCTAGAAGTTTTTCCGTCTCAATCTGCATAAAAAAAAATCATAATTTATTATTTAGGTTGAAGCAATTAGTTGTACACTAAGAAGACAAAAAGCTTCATGCAGGCACCTGCGACAGCTGAGCAGAATCATCTGATTCTGGATGAAGAAGCAGCTGCAACACATAATAATACCGTGTATTAACAACTATAGATAGAAATCTCCAAATCACTTGATAAAGGTTCAAAACTAAAAGTAAAAACAAGTATTATGAATTTCAAACCTGTTTCCTAATAAAAGGTGGCAAAAATTGAAACAAGGCAGATGCCCAGGGAGAAAGCTGGGAAGAAATTTTCTCGGCTGAAACACCTTCTCGATGAAGAACATGAATTTCCTGTGCAGTATCATAAAAAAAATTAAAAGAAAGATTAAAAATAGACCCCGTCCATAAAACACAAGATCAGTAAGCAAGAAGAATGATAAACTTAAGTACTTAACATATAAACGTTCACTAAAAGATCTCTAGATTAGATATAATATCTATCAACAAGAACAAAGAAAGGCAGTTGGAGAAAATTAGATATGAAAGGTGCATCGTCTGATATATTACCTGAAGGAGAGCATAAACTTCAGGAATGCTTTCAATAAGCCCTTCTGGAAGTAGAACAACCCCGTGGTACTTGTCTGGAAAAAAAACGAGGAGAAAAAAATGAGGAAATATAACTCAAAAACCAGCAGTGTAAGCCTATTAGGAAGCAAATGGGTAATTCAACTTGGGTATAATTCAGGTCAAAATTTGTTAAGTTCGGAGTTAATTTTAGGTCAGACTTAGCAGTTTCAGTTGCTATCAGGTTAACTTCAGATCAGATTCTTTTTTCCCATGTTCGAGTGTTATCAACATAATCAAGATCAAGTAAGCATTGGACCTTGCTCCGCCCTGGCTTGGACTGCATCACAAACTTGCTTTGTCAGATCAAATAAAGTTAGTTTTGATGCAGCAACCTCCTCCCCAAGAATCACCTAGATAACACACAAAAAATAGACTGTCATGGGTGATTTTTTATATGCAAACTGCAAAGACACTTTTTGCCACATTAATGATAGAAAAAGATACAAGACTGTATAAGTAACCAATGCAGTAAAGGTAGCTCACCATGTTCGGATGTGACTGGAGAGCACATTCCAAAGCAACATGTGATGCCTTTCTGCCCATGAGTCGAATAAAATAGTAATACTGAAATAGAAAACACATTAATGAGCCTTTAAGACAATGATAAAGATCTAAGAGAGTGAATCATATGATTTTGGGGAAAGAAAGAGCACAAACACTAGTGAATCTTTTGTGCCTCTCTTTTTGCGTGTGTATGTACTATGTCGAAGTGAGTTAAAGTAAACCTATATTACCTGGACTTGGGTATTGATGTCATATTGGTACGTGTCCAAGTGTCGAATACGTCTAAATATTCAATTTTACACCTTAAATGAAGTGTCTAAGTGCAATACTAATGTCCAAGTATCAAGGATCAAACATGGGTAGTGAACTAAAATGAAGAGTCCGAGTAACATGGAAGTAAACCGTAGAGTGAACAAGAAAATAATCATCAACAAACAACAAATATCTAACTCAAAATCAGTTCATTAGAGTAAACTTATAAGAATTACATTACATTAGAATTTGCACCCAGATAATGTTATCCTCGCCAAATCTCACAAAAAATCCAAATTTTCACAGCCCAAAACAAGTTTTAAAGTAGCTGGTTTCGGCAATATGTCATCAGTGTATCAATGCTACAGAAAAACCAATGTTCTCCCCTTTTTCATCAAAAGTTGGAGAATTATCGAACTTCCTATCATCAAAGTGAACATTTAAATTTACCTTTTCAGCAGATAACGCATCTGTGCAGACGTTGCTAATGAGCTGAGAGTTAACCTACAAAGAAGCAAGAATAATTAGATATAGAGGAAGAGTCTCTCTTACTCTGCACAAACTCTAAAGCAAGAAAGAGTGAAACTGCCAAAGGAGTACTTGAGTATCAACTGATATTACTATATTTTGACATCTAGATGTCACTTTTTTTGTAGTAACACAACAATAAATAGAAAAAAGACTAAAAATTTGGTATCCCTATCACACCCTGACATCTTCTCTTCTCTAAATTGATATTTTCATGTACCAATATATCATGCAGACCTACTTCAGCTGCATATCTATCTTTCTTCCATGTAATTAGTGGAAGCAAAAAACAAATGTGGATAATCAATATCAAATCAATAATATTTTACAGAAACTATATATAGCACAAGTCATGAAAATCAAGGTTGTAGAATGTCGATTCATACCTTGCATATGGTGTCAAATCCAACATCGGTTTCAACAAATTGATTTTTCAGATCTCCATTCAAGGTAACAGGAACCCCAACAACCTGCAGAAATAGAGGTGTAAATATTTGGATGAGGGGTGTGAAGCAAGAGAGTGAAGAAGGTAAATCCTCCAAACATAGAAGCTTACTCTTGTAGACAAGAATAGTCTACAATTAAAATATTGACGAGGCGAAAAAAACAGAAATGAAGAACATAAAAGTTCAGGGTACCTTAGTTGGGCAGTTAGCCTCAGCAAATGTTTCAGCAAGCTGAGCAGCATCAGTGTTTGATGTTACACCTTTAGAAATAAAGAATTTGAATTTTATTCACTAATCGGCAGTAACTTCAGGAAGAAAAATATGTGTACGATCAAACTTGTAATCGTTATAATTGGCATACCTCCAATAATTACAAGGCCATCCAGTTTCAAAGCCTTGCACGAAGCCAGTGCAGCATTAACTTGCTCATTTGTTCTTATTTGATCTTTGGTCCTTCCCAGCAAATCATAACCACCTTAAAAATTCAAAGAATAGTAAATACTAAATTAAGTACTAGCATCTGGTGAAAAAAGCTTTCTTATGGCCATATTATGACTTACCTTGGTTTTTATAGGTGGACAAAAGATCATCAGTTATTTCAAGAGTCTTTTGTGCAAATAATCCTTCAGTACCACCTGCAAGAGGCAAGAGTACAATGTCTCAGGTAAACAATATTCTTTGATAAGGCCAACAAAAAACTAAATATGACAACATGACACATCATCAAGATCCTACTTCAGAACTGTTTTGACTAATATAGAATTTGTATGACTTATGATACCTACCAAAACGAGTACAAACAAGCCACAATAGATGACATTTAAACTTCGTAGTAATATGCATCAACAAAAATGTACTTATGCCCTATGCTTAAAAATGTTAGAATACAGAAGAGAACAGTGAGGATCAGAGTCATGATTAAGGTTGCAAAACAATTGTTTTCCATTTTTTTCAAAAGGACACCACCATGGTGCAAAAATACGATTTCATTGATGGTCATGATATTAGTCGAAAATTGATTTCGAGGTGAATGCGACCTATACTTAGGTGACAGTAAACTCCGAAATCTTTACAATACGGTCGTAATACAGTGATGTGGCTATATTTTTACACTAAAAATACCTCGTAAGTTGCAATGCCCTTTATGCAAGACTACGAGCTATCAAGATTCATGTTGAAATAGTACAAAAATATATGCGTTTTTCTTTTCTAGTGTATAGCTCTTAATTAATAGTATAGAATCTAAGCATCATCACTAACATCATTTAGTATAAGAAAGAGTTGTGGTCATCTTCCAACCCTAAACCTCTTTCTTTCCATTTTCACTCCCTTAAATTAACAAATTTCTTCAACATATGTCTTCTCTCTAAAACGATTTATGAACATGTTGTACAAGGTTGATGAAGTTCCAACTCCCTAAACTATGCTAAAAGCAAAATCCAAATAGCTGGTACGAAAGTAGTGGTGAGCAAAACTTCATTGCAGTTGTGTAAATCACTAAATCATCACTTCAGAAAAGTGAGAGGAAGTAAATTCAAGTCCATATAAGCGAGTAGTTAGTGCTTTTAAAACAACAATCATAACTTTCAAAAACTCATAGCTAACAATTCCTCTTACCTAGAAATCCAAGCAAAACATTGTGAGGGTTGTGTATCTTGAGAGCATTATACAGACCCCATATAACATTGTGTCCTCCTGGAGATTGTCGTCCACTAAAGACAATTCCCACCCTGCTCAGAAACATTGGTTCAAAGGGACATGAATTACAGCATCCATAGGTATATCACTCTTTAATATGCATTTACAAGAAAAACTAATTGCCACTATTATTGGTAAAATGTCACATATATTAGAGGTTCACAAACACAGTTTAATCAAAACAATCAATAATAGACACAGAGGGATTATGGCTCGTTAACAAAAAAATTGTAACATAATACTATTTTAGACAGTTGATCAAACCAATAGAGATTCCTAGTTAAATGCTCAAAATTATAAAATATGGTTACTTTCGTGCAACTAGACACTTAAACAGTGAAAAAATGTAGTGAGCATTACCCATTTGGTACCACAAGATAGACTTAAACTAACAACATTAAATTTGAAAGAAAAAACTACTTATACCGAACACCGAAAACAAATACAAGGAAGAGGCAAGACTCGGATATTCAGCAAAAATTATATATAACACAAACTAAATACATAATAAAGATGCATACCTGATAGTAGGGTGCTCAGTTATGATATGCGCGTCTGGGACATTAGCAGTTGCTCTAAGAAAATGAGCCAATGGTTGACCAAATGTGTGGGGAAAGTACCGACTAATGGCATGAGCATCAGCAGAATCTATAGCAGTGGTTCGGTCACCATATTCTACCCTTACTGTAGTTCCCTGCAAACCCATAGTGAATTTTATCAGTCCGCCGAAAACATGCTTCAAAAATAACTCATTGGAAGATTGACATAGTGCTGTTGGGTTTATTTTAATTAGTGTTCTGGTAAAGTCACACTCAAATCTTATTTCTTTTGAGTACTATATTATTCAAGGAAAATATTCAGTCACCATATTTAATATTCACGGAACATACAAAAGCAGTGAAAACCAAAGCACATAAAACTTATAGAAAATAACATTCTTATTAATGTGACACATATTGTATATTGTAATATTTTACAACTGTATAATGCTACAATGATAATTTTAACTTTTTGCAAACACAAAAATGTATGTTTCACATTTAATTAAATGCATGTTATCAATTCATAAAAAAACATTTACTATATAGAGTAAATTACGAAATTAAATTATAAAATTGATCATCATCATCACTTTTCAAAACTACTAATTAAAATTCATTTTCATTCAACCAATTAATTTAGGTTGTTTTTCCAAAAAACTCTATGTTCTTTGAACATGCAAATGAAACTAATACATCAAAAAAATAAAGGGTATATTGAAATTTAATTTTAGTTTTAAATCATAAACTCCCTTCTTATCTTTTTATTAAAACATAGCTGACTAAAGTAATCAACCAATTTCATCCAATTAAGCTAAACTGAAGGTACGTTCAACATATGAATTTGTAATTTACCCAAAGTCCCCAAACTGCGAAAGGTAAAAACAGTGATATAATATCCTTCGTTTCTTTCATATAGTTTCACTTGTCTCATTTATGTGAGAGTTTTTTAAGGGAAGCGTAGCAATTAAAAAACGAAGGATGGCACAAGTCATCGAGCATTTATTTAACAACAAGACCTTTAATCCTAAAAGATTGAGGCGAGCAATTTATCTAGTGGTAAGAAATTGCTTTCCTGGTTAGGACTCGTATTTTAGGGGATGTAATCCTCTGTAACAATGGCACTCACTTCCAAGGGCAAAAAGAAGATAGTATGGCATCGTAAAGGTGTTTAAAATCGCATTTTATGTCGTATCAAATGTGTCTCATTCTTTGGGCCGATATTTGGCCTTCACATCTCTCTCACTACCATATCATCGTTTCATTAAAATGATCCAGGGCCGGCTCTTTACAAGAGAAATATAAGTGACGGTTCAGGACCTCGGGGTTTGAATTTCTTTGATTTATTCTATTTTTATTTATATATTAAACAAGAGTTAGAATATTTTTACATAGATGAAAAAGTACAATATAATAAATGACAACGATTTTCCATAATTAATTGTCATTCGTAAACTTTTTAATGACTAGTTATTTGTTTTTAGGTTGTTCGTTGATGGATATAATTTGGTATATTATCACTTATATTCATTGTGTTATAAATTAATGATGTTTTTAATTTTTATATTTTTCGTTTATTATATTTCCTAGGGTAATCGATAAAATTAGTATATTATCAGTTGTCACTTAAAAAAACATAATATTTCTTATTTAAAGAACTCATTGTTTCGTTTTCGCTCAAAGTCCTAAAAAAGTCCAAGACAGCCCTGCTATGATCGTGAATGTTTATGCATTTTTGGACGATACTTCAAAGGGTTTAGGCTCAATACAAATGAATTATTACCTTTCAAAAACAAATAATAATTGATAAAAAAAACTCATCAACAAGTTGTAGCAAAATATTACACCTATAAGTTACTGGAGTATAAAGCAATCAAAAAGAGATTTATATACATCACATTAGGTTATGAATAGACAAAGCAATCGCTATAAAAACATATTGAAATCAACTAAGAAACTCAAATCAAGCAAATATAATATTCTTGATGCATGAGCTAAGAACCTGGACTTGACTTGTTTCCACTGCATTCAATTCATCCTCAAAAGACTATAATTAATCATTTTTGTGTCTCAAAATAATACAAACTTGATTAAGTTATGACATAACATAATGGCTCGTGTTCTTAACGCAGAAAATTAGTGAAAAAGTTTACAAAATTTCACATTCAATTATCATTTATTTGTAGGTTATATCATCAATTTGGACAGAGAAATTACTTGAAAATCATTGACAATACATTGATTTACTTGAAAATCATGCAGAATAAGCCTATAAAGACTCCACAAGTTACAGAGAAAAGATAATCACTGATCTTGAAGTAATATTAAGTCTATCATTTAATAGTCTGCCGCCACAAACAAATTAGAAAGATAATTATGTTTACATCCTTTAAAGTTTAATATAATATTAATTAATCAAGTTTAAATTTGATTTAATATATGTGAAACTAAGACCACTGATACAAACCGCTTATGTGTAGATCAAATTGAACAAATTCTGAGGGTATAATTTGCATAAGTTTCATTTTTAAAAAACAAAATCATTATAAATGTATGAAGATCTAAAATTATGCAATAAATTTATTTAATATAGCACCATAACGATGATGATCGAGTAATTAAGCAGCATTCTAACACACTGTAGCGTCGAAAATCAGGCAACTCTGTATAAACAAACTCATTCCACAAAAAATAAAAGTTCTCAAAGATTGATTAGATTTAAATTAGTTTAAGTTAAAAAATAATTAAATTTAAATTTGAATTAGTAAAGGTTAAATCAGGATTAATATCTTAATCCAGAGTAAATGAGAAAAATCGCGGCTGTAAAAAACAAATTGAACAATAGCTGAGACTGCAATCCACAAGTATATTTAAGATACAAACATGAAATCACAATAAACGTATACGATCCAAAGCTGCGGGATCAATCTATACTATTTAACGTCATAAAGTTGATGAATAAGTGATTAGGTAGCGATCTAATACTGTTGGATCGTTTAATCAAAAATGTTGGATCGTAAATCAGGCAACTTGAGACGTAAAAATGAATGCCAAAAAGAAAAGGAAAAGGAAAAGGTCTCACAACATTGAAAATCTAAAGAAATAAGAAAGATTTAATATAACTTGAAGAAAAAAAAGGAGTAGATTGAAGAGAGAAAGAAGACCTGAAGACAAGGAGGAAGTAGAGGCTGGTAAAGAGAACGTTGTTTCTGAAGATCAGAGAGTTCTCTGGGGATTCCGAAATCTGAATCCATGGAATTTGCACTTGTTTTTCGGAGCTTGTGTTGGTGTGAGACTGAAAAAGTGTTAGTGAGTGTGATATCAAGTTAACCTACTACTGTCTACTACAACTACCGGGCAATGCAATGTGTTTATATATGGGCGATAATACCTATTGAAAATTGAAAACCATGTGTGAGTTGTTGTGACCAACCCTTATACCCTATTCCTCTAACTGCTCCCAATTGCCCTAGGCACACCGATTTTCTTCTTACATGATGTGACCCCACCTTTAAATTTGAACGAAAATCGAAAGTTATTTGAGTTGAAACTGTTTTTTTTTTTTGGTTTATTGAATCGACATTTGTCATGGACAAGTTCTAGCTCCCTTTGACTAAGTCATGAAGCTTGCTCAGTCTTTGACCACATATTGGTCAAATCCGGTCAAGGTACGACTTTCTAACTTCCAGCAAGGTAACCGTCAAGCAGTTATTTCATAACTGCCATCTCCAGTCAAAGTAACCGCCATGGTTACCATAATCTGGGTCCTCAACTTCCATGTTCCCCACTCCCCCTACAGAGGTAACCACCATCTGATGGGTATAAAAGGAGCACGCTGGATGAAATCGGGACCCTAAGCTTTATTATCATACCGAAACTCTGTAAAAATACATACTCACCATCCTCACCCACCATTGCTACCTGTAACAACCTTACTCAGGTGATAAACAACCACTCAAAACACTCTTACCTATTCATTTTCAGTTATTATTCTCTACTTTTCCCCTATTACACCATCTGACTTGAGCGTCGGAGAGGGTTTCCGGGAAAACCCCCCGGGCTAGGCTGACTTATTATTGTGTAGGGCAAACGTGCTGCTTTCAGGAGGTGTCGCTTCACAACTTGACCGACGTTTGACTACCATACGACTTCCATTTCAGGTATCTCACGTGCCTCTCATACTTCCTCGTTTCATATTCGAAACAGTTTGGCGCCGTCTATGGGGAAACAAACATAAAAGCTATGGCCCCGAAGAGAGTACCAACGCAAACCGCCACAGTGCACAGCACAGACACAGATACGTCCGCGGGACAGGCCAACAATCAGGCCGTGACTCGCCGTGATCTGGACATGCTGGCACAAAGTCTTACCACGGCATTTGCTGAACAACTTCGTGCTGCTCTCAGCACCAACGCTGCCCACCACAACCAACAAGCTTTGGACAATATGGCTGAACAAATCGAGAATTTGAGGCAACGGATAGATTCCCCTCCTTCACCGAAACCCGTGGATTCTCAAAGGGAAGAAACCTCTCAAAGGCGTGACTCGAAAAAGCAAGATGACCACGAGACAATGGTTTCAAGATCCAGCCACAAAAACTGGAAGAAGAGGGAAAAAGCCCGTCGCCAGAAAAGTTCATCCTTCCAAGGTGAATCAAGGACACCAACACAAGATGTAAGGGATTATCTTAATCAAAAACGATCCCGACATTCTGAAAGTACCCAAGCAATGATAGATAGGAAGCGTGAGGAGAGGAAGGCGCAACGACTTTCTGAATCTGGCCATTCACAAAGTCCTGTTAGGCCTCCTATTCCGGCGCAGGAGGAAGTTAGCCTGGGAGGACCCCAAGATGCTCCTGTAGTGCTGAACTCCCCCCTATCAGCGGAAATATTGGCGACCCCTAATCCGGCCAAGATTAAGGTACCTTCTATGACTCCTTTTGATGGTACCACATGCCCAGAAGAACATATCGTGGCCTACAAAAATCTAATGTTGCTGTACACCACCAATCAAGCCCTGCTGTGCAAGTTCTTTCCAACTACGCTAAGTGGGATTGCTCTTGGTTGGTACACCTCCTTATCTTCTGGGACAATTCACACTTTTGCGCAGTTGGAAACCAAATTCGTTAATCATTTTGTCGCTTCTAAAAGGCAAGAGAAAACAAACTTCTATTTGCTAAGTGTGGTACAACAGGAAGGGGAATCTATCGCCTCTTACCTTAAGAAGTTCCAGGAAGCTGTCTTGGAAGTCACGGACTTAGAAGACTCTGTGGCTCTTAATGCCTTGATCAATGGTATGCGAACTCCCAAGTTGAAATTCCAACTTGTGGAACATCAGGTGAGGAGTTATTCTGAGGCCATGAGACAATGCCAAAGTTATGTTACTGCCTCAGAAATATGCCACGCCCATGATTCCAAGAAGAGGAAGAACGACAAAAGAGAAGGTCTCCCACCAAAAGTCCCAAGGGATGATCGACCCTCAAGAAGGGACAGAGGCTATCATCATCGTTCCCACGGTCATCCTTCTGACATGGGGCCACCGCGACAAAGGCAGGTGTATACAACTGAAGAAGCTGGAGGAAAGCATATCAGGGACGGAGGAGAAGACCCTCGCTTTAACAGCAACAGGCGGGATATCTTCTACGCTGTCCAGGATGCACTACCAGCACCTCCGCCTACCACTACACCTTCAAATCGCCGCAACTATGATCTGTACTGCGATTACCATCGAGAATACGGCCACACCTTAGAGCAGTGCAGAGAATTGAAGCGTGTTCTATATCAGATGGCTGAAGAAGGAAAGCTAAGCCGGTTCTTGAAAAAAGACTACTCATCCCGTGGTAGTGAAAGGTCATATCGCTCAAGGCCTAAGTCTCGAAAGGAGGAAGACAAAAAAGAAGCCTCCAATGATACCAGAGGGGTTATAAACATGATAGTCGGGGGCTTCAATGAAGAATACCCCTCAATCAGGGCCGCTAAAGATAGTGTACACACCTTAATGAAGGGCCCTCCAAAAGCGCCTTCTAAAGGTCCAGTGATGAAGTTTCATTCTACCCTATCAGAGCCACTTCAATCCCCTCACACTGATCCTCTGGTAGTTGCACTTAAAATTGGCCAAATGGTTGTTAAGCGAGTCCTGGTGGATACCGGCAGTACGGCGGACCTTGTCACCATGGACTGCTTAAAACAGATGAAGTTCGAGGAGAAACACTTGCAACCCTTCGATAAACCTCTTGTTGGTTTTGGAGGAAGCCAAGTTGTTCCCTTGGGAACTATCACACTTCCAGTAAGAATAGGAGAAAAAGATGGATGCAGAACATTGCCCATCCGCTTTACCGTGGTGGATCTCAATTTCCCATATAATGCCATTATGGGACTACCACTCATCAACAAGATCAAAGCAATTATATCACCACATCAACTCCTGTTGCAATTTGAACAGGATGATGGAAAAGTTGGAATCTTAAGGGGGGATCAGAAGGCGGCACGTCAATGCCTCATTAACTGCTTGAAGCATGACGGTGCCCCTGGAGCACCCCCCAAAAGGAAAAGAGAAGAAGAACCTCAGTCAGTTATGAGTGTTTACCTGGACAATCTCAATGTCCCGGAGAAACCTCAACCCTTGGAACAGTTTGAAGAAGTTCCAATGTTCGATGGAAAGAAAATCAAAGTAGGAAAGGCCCTACCTGAATCCGTGAGAAGTGACATACTTACAGTTATCGCTCAATTCCGGGACATCTTCGCCTTCACTGTGGAAGAGATGCCCGGCATACCGCCTGAAGTCATGTGCCACAAACTTGACATCAAACCAGGCCATAAGCCCGTCAAACAAAAACTACGACACCAGGGCAAGGAAAGAGTCGAGGCAGCCAAGGCAGAAGTGGCAAAGTTGTTAAATGCAGGCTTCATAAAGGAATGCCAATATTCTGAATGGCTATCCAATGTGGTGCTTGTTAAGAAACCCAATGGCAAATGGAGAATGTGTGTCGACTTCACAGATCTCAACAAAGCCTGTCCAAAGGATGACTACCCCTTACCAAAGATTGATCGGCTTGTAGACTCCACAGCAGGTCATGCACTTCTCAGCTTCATGGATGCTAATGCAGGATATCATCAAATCCCATTGGCACTAGAAGATCAGCCCCATACAGCCTTCATAACAAATGCCGGGGTATATTGCTACAAAGTCATGCCTTTCGGACTAAAAAACGCAGGGGCAACATATCAGCGAATGGTGAATAAAGTCTTCAACTCTCAAATTGGCCGAAATTTGGAAGTTTATGTTGATGACATGATCACCAAAAGTAAAAAAGCCCAAGATCATGCTGCTGATCTCAGAGAAACCTTCCTAACCCTCCGTAACCATCAAATGCGTCTTAATCCTGATAAGTGCGTGTTTGGGGTGACAGGGGGAAAGTGTCTTGGTTTTCTAGTAGATCAAAGAGGGATTGAAGCTAATCCTGATAAAATTCAAGCAATCTTGACAATGAGATCCCCCAAAACCGTCAAAGAAGTTCAAAAGCTAACTGGATGTGTAGCTTCTCTAGGAAGATTCATGTCAAAGTCAGCGGATAAATGTTCTCCCTTCTTCAGGACCCTCAAACAAACAAAGTTCGAGTGGACCGAAGAGGCGGAAGCGGCGTTTGATAAGCTGAAAGCCTACCTTGCTTCTCTCCCAAAGTTAGTTTCCCCCATGGAAGGGGAAACCTTGATCTTGTATGTCTCCATATCAGAGTACTCAGTCTCTGGAGTCTTGATAGCAGAGAGGGAAAAAACACAACTGCCAGTGTACTACATCAGCCATGCTTTCCGCGGCTCCGAGGGAAACTATAGTGAAGTAGAAAAAGTACTACTGGCCATCGTCATGGCAAGTAGGAAGCTCAAACCCTACTTCCAGTCTCATCAAATACGGGTCAGAACAAATCAACCCCTTAAAAAGATCTTAGAAGGGAAAAATCAGTCAAGCCGCATCTCTGATTGGGCTAATCAATTGGCAGACTTTGGAATAGAGTATGAACCACGTACCTCCATCAAAGCTCAAGCTTTAGCAGACTTCATTGCTGAAAGCACAGGACCAACTCCCTCTGATCCCAATCAAGAATGGAAGTTGTACGTTGATGGTTCATCCACCAAGGTCGCCAGTGGTGCCAGAATACTAATCATATTCTCTGCCGGTGCAAGGTTGGAAAGAGCAATAAGATTTGAATTTACTGCCTCCAACAATGAAGCAGAATATGAGGCCTTGATCTTTGGGCTGACCATCTGCTACGAATCCGGGGCAAAAAGTTTGTCGGCATTCTCCGATTCCCAGCTGATTGTGGAACAAGTAAAAGGCGAGTTTGAGGCAAAAGATGAGGCTATGAAAATGTATTTGGCCAAGGTGAAGGGATTAGTGGAAAAATTCGAAAGATTCTCATTATCCCACATACCTCGCTCTGAAAATGCCCAAGCAGACTCTTTGGCCAGATTAGCTAACTCCGCGGAATCAAACCAACCTAGGGACATTGTGTGGGAAGTTCTTCCAAATCCCAGCATCAATGTGATGGTGCATATGATAGATAGATCAGAAACATGGATGGCTTCCTTGATAAAGTACTTTGAAACTCAAGCTCTCCCTGAAGATGAGTATGAAGCTAAACAACTCCAACAGAAAAGCAAATGGTTCGAATATTTGGATGGCACACTATACAAAAAGTCATACACTCACCCCCTTTTAAAATGTGTCACCCCAGAAGAGGGAAATTATATCTTGAGGGAAATCCACGAAGGAGGTTGTGGAATTCATCAAGGTATTCGAACCGTGGTGGGCAAAGTACTCAGAAGTGGATACTACTGGCCAACCTTGAGGCAAGATGCTGAAAACTTGATACGAAAATGCTCGAAGTGCCAATTCTTCTCAAAAGTGTCAAGAAAACCCTCAAGTTTCCTAACCACAATGCAGTCAGTGCTGCCCTTTGACAAATGGAGTATGGATTTACTTGGTCCCTTTCCACCTGCTAAGGGACAAAGAAAATTCATTATTGTGGCCATTGACTACTTCACCAAATATGTTGAGGCAGAGCCACTTAGCACTATTTCTGAGAAACAAGTCTGTCAGTTCCTCTGGAGAAACATCATCACCAGATATGGTATTCCACGGGTAATAATCACCGACAATGGTAGACAATTCATTGGCCGCGGAACCGTAGAATATTGTGAGCAATTCAACATCCAACTCCGGTTCAGTTCTGTATCCCGACCTCAGACAAATGGGCAGGTTGAATCAGCCAACAAAGAGATACTCAATGGAATCAAAAAGAAAATTGAGGGAGCAAAAGGATGTTGGGATGAAGAACTGCCAGGCATTCTCTGGGCCAGCCGCACCACCGTGAAAGAGTCCACCGGGCATACCCCCTTTTCACTTGTCTTTGGTTCAGAAGCTGTCCTACCAGTGGAAATAGGAATACCCTCCACAAGGGTAACCTATTATTCACATTCTGAGAATGACGAGGGGAAAAGGGTGAATCTTGATTTACTTCCAGAGACCCGTGGAAATGCACTCCTTAGATCCATTGCTCAAAAACAAAAGATGACTCGTCAATTCAACAGACATGTCAAGACAAGGCTTCTCAAACCAGGAGATTGGGTCCTGCGTAAAGTGGAAGCAACAGGAAGACATACAGAGAAGGGCAAACTTGGTGCCAACTGGGACGGTCCATTCAAAATAGTTGATGTTGTCAAGCCTAATACTTTTGAATTAGAAGACTCCGTGGGGAAAAAGTTAAAAAGGCCGTGGCATGCAGACCATCTGAAGAAATTTTTCATTTAACAAGTCTTGCAAGGGGCATACATCATAACAAGCACTAAAAGATCCAGATCCATGTTGTAGTTCAGTTTCAGATTCAGTTGTTTCAGATTCAGTTTCAGTTTTATTTCAAGTTCAGTTCATGTAATCAACATCGCACAATCAAGCGGTACCACGGTTAATGGTACTTTGTCAATTTTCAATTTTCAATCTAATTATTACTATGTTCATCAAACTCGCATTTTCCACCTAGTCAAAGGTGAAGCGGTATCTATTTGATACTTAGTCAATTTTCAATTAATCCACCTAGTTAAACGGTGAGGCGGTATCATTTTGATACTTAGTCAATTTTCAATTAATCCACCTAGTTAAAACGGTGAGGCGGTATCATTTTGATACTTAGTCAATTTTCAATTAATCCACCTAGTTAAACGGTGAGGCGGTATCAGTTTGATACTTAGTCAATTTTCTATTAATCCACCTAGTTAAACGGTGAGGCGGTATCAGTTGATACTTAGTCAATTTTCAATTATTAAATTCGACTTTCAGAAATTAAACTAAGCAAATGAAGTGGCAAGTATAAACAAATGCAAGACTTGTCAAAAGCAAAATATATTTACAAACGATACAAATGTTGGGATTACAAATATTCCATTACAAAAATATTAATTACAAAAATCCGGGGAAAAGGGAGAAACTAAACAGGCTGAGAGGGAGGTGGCTCTTGCTGATGTTCCGAAGGCACTGGCTGATCCGGCTCAGGCTGCTGCGGTGAGGGGGTGAAGCTGAAGAGTTCTTCAATATCAGGCAAGGGCTCTTCCCCCGCCAGCTCGACAGATAGTCCTTGAAGAGTCTCCCTCTTTGAAGTTAGAATCTTCAACAAATTCGAAGATTCAGCTTGGAGATCAGTGAGGGTAGATCTCTCCGGAGCCTTTGGAAAAGGAGGATAACAGACCGGGATCTTATCAAGATCCAACTTCAGTGCCCTTTTCTCCCGGTCTGGGTCCATCTTTTTGAGCCATTCTTTCCGCTCTTCCTCGTCTTCAGCCACGGCTTTCATTAAAACTTCAGATTCTTTGTTGAGAACCTCCTTCAGATTTGCCGTGGCTTCGTCATGGCACTCGGTGGCCAGCTCGCTCAATTTATCGACATCAAGGCCCATCCTCTGAGCCGCCAGCTTGAATTTTTCAGCTTGAACCAGTGCCCCGGTTGCCATCATCTCCATAGACAGCTCATTCAAAATCGGAACCACCTCTGGCGAGTCTAGCCAGCGGCGAGCAATGTAGGATGTGCGCTCTGACCGCAGCTTGTAGACCCGTGCCGCGTCAAGGACCCTTTCAAACCGGTCCATATCACCCATCACCGTCTTGATCACTTGCTCATTTTCTGAGACAAGTCTATCATATTCAACCAACATCCGAGCCACCTCATTATGGATCTTGGTGGAGATCCCGGATGCTTCCTCTAGTGACTGGGCGGCGGTGTCCAGGTTTTCCTTGACGCGGCTCCTCCATTTGTCAGCTTCAGCTAGGCGCTCTTTCAGCTCAGCGCACCTAGCTAATTTCTCCCTTAACCCCGGTAGACCAGCCAAATCGCGCTTTAGCTGCTCAATCTCCAACTTTTGAGCATCAGCTTTAGCGGATAGGCGGTCATTTTCAGCCGCCAACGACCGCTGCACGATCAGTTCAAATTCGGCCCGGATTAAAGCCTGTCAAAGAATTAGATAAAGTTAATTGACAAATCTAGCAAGAGTAAAGATAAACAAAGGTTGTAATTTACTTACATCGGCAGCGGCGGCGCGGGATTGTTCAGCCCGCTCAACCGGGGACATGGAATTTAAGTATTCCCTGTCCGTGTCGCTCACCAAGTTCCTGGAAGCGCGGTTGATACGGGTGTTTAGATCTTTGCGATCTAACTCGACGAAAACCACATCGTCCCGGTGTGGACGGATGCGGCGCTGGTAAACCTTCTCGAAAGAATCGAGAGGTCTTTCAGCCGACTCCTCGGCCACTGTCTTCCCCTTTTGTGCAGGGGTATATTTTGGTTGGGGCTGTGACGGACCAACCCCTGCAGCAGCTGCTCCTGCTGGCCTATGTTCAGCAATAGGCACAGCACTTTGAATTGTGTTCGACCCCTGGGTCGAACTGTCGCTGTACACCTCCACCGGCTCATCAGGAGTGACCGGCTTCACTGGTTCCTTAAGGCTTATTTGAAATGCTGACAAAAGCAGCTCTAAGTTAAGATGCCTCCGTAGAGGAATCCAATTCTCTTGTTTATTCACCGGGGCATTTAATTGCACCACGGTTGTTTGTGCATATTCAATAATCACCGCTTCTTCAACTGTACATTGCGGGACGTCGTTATTAAATGCGTTGATCTTGGGGTCAATGTCGAAGGTAGTCTTGAAATTCCAAGGCTCGGAACTATACAAAAACGCAAACTTCGTCCAGTAACCCTTCTGGTTATTCGGGAGATCTCCCACTAACTTAAAGCCCTTCCTATGAGCTAAAGTGATCCAGCCGGCGCCATGGTCCTCAGACGAGCATAACCTGGCCCGGAAGATGTGTCTAAAAGCCGTGAGTGTAGGTTTTACCTTCAAAACCTTACACACTATCAAAAATGCCGTTATACACCCCCAAGCGTTCGGGTATACTTCAGCTACGGTTACATTCAAAAACCTAAGTAATTCCCTAGTAAAAGGGTGAAGAGGAAACCTTAAACCTAACTCAAAAGCCGGCATATATACAGCTATACAGTTGGGTGGGGGAAACCTAACAGTCTCTAAGTTGGCTGGCCTTATAATGTTAATTGTATCAGGAAGACCCCATTCCTCTGCCAAATCCTCCCGGGAACTGTCCAAAATGTTCCGGGTCTTTGAATCAATGAAATAATTTAAAGGTCCCCCGTGTTTGATGTAGAAAGGAGGAGGCTTCGGGGCGCCGCTCTTCCGCCCAGACGATTCTTTGTCTTGCTCCATCTTTGTATCTACAATCAAGAATCCGTCCAGTTCAGGGTTTATTTTTGTTAGATAATGGGGAGGGAAAGCTACATCTACTTCCCACGGAGCAGGGTACTTTATTTCCGGCGGATAAAACGGTTCAACAGAAGATGGAGTATCACTTCTGACCGGGGTATACACCGGATCAATAAAAACAGAGTTCCAACTCGACTCTTCTTCCTCATCTACGTTTATATCAACAGGGGTCTCCCGGTGTTCCGAAGTCACGGTCACATTCGTGTCTAATAGTTTATTATCCATACTCCGGGAAAAACAAATAAGTTATACAAATTTTATTTGAGATTAAGAATATATGCATAAGGGTTGAAGATTTATAATGCAGTCAAATCAAGAACACATTGAATATACATTGAAGACATTCATGAATTTATTCAAGAACATCAAGAACAGGTTGAAGATCAAGAGAAAATGAAGATCTTCAAACAAAATTTAATCAAAAATCAATATTCAATCGAGAATTTTGAAGAAATTTAAGGAATACCTTGTTTGTGTTCTTGAGATCTGTCAGAAAATCGAAAAAATTGTTGATTGTCAGAGCGTCTCTCTCTAGCTTTCTCTCTCTAAGAAGAAATTTGTAAGAATTCAAGTCAAACAAGTAACCTTAGTTTGACTCACCTACTACCATTTATAGGGCCAATAAATGCTCAACTACTAAGCTACTATTCATGTCAGAAATTCATCCTTGAAAAGAAAAGGATTTTGTCCGTATGAATATTTCATTCGGACCCTATTCTGAGCCCAAAAAGGATTTTGTGGCTAAAATATTCTAAGTACCGAAGAGAAATTCCGTGGCATCAGGAATTTCATTCGGACCCTATTTTTAGCCCAAGCATGGTCTTGGGGCTGAAATATTCTAAGTATAGAATATCATATTTGTCCGTATGAAAAACTCATTCGGACCCTATTTTGAGCCCAAAAAGGATTTTGTGGCTAAAATATTCTAAGTACCGAAGAGAAATTCCGTGGCATCAGGAATTTCATTCGGACCCTATTTTTAGCCCAAGGATGGTCTTGGGGCTGAAATATTCTAAGTATAGAATATCACATTTGTCCGTATGAAAAACTCATTCGGACCCTATTTTGAGCCCAAAAAGGATTGTGGCTAAAATATTCTAAGTACCGAAGAGAAATTCCGTGGCATCAGGAATTTCATTCGGACCCTATTTTTAGCCCAAGGATGGTCTTGGGGCTGAAATATTCTAAGTATAGAATATCATATTTGTCCGTATGAAAAACTCATTCGGACCCTATTTTGAGCCCAAAAAGGATTTTGTGGCTAAAATATTCTAAGTACCGAAGAGAAATTCCGTGGCATCAGGAATTTCATTCGGACCCTATTTTTAGCCCAAGGATGGTCTTGGGGCTGAAATATTCTAAGTATAGAATATCATATTTGTCCGTATGAAAAACTCATTCGGACCCTATTTTGAGCCCAAAAAGGATTTTGTGGCTAAAATATTCTAAGTACCGAAGAGAAATTCCGTGGCATCAGATATTTCATTCGGACCCTATTTTTAGCCCAAGGATGGTCTTGGGGCTGAAATATTCTAAGTATAGAATATCATATTTGTCCGTATGAAAAACTCATTCGGACCCTATTTTGAGCCCAAAAAGGATTTTGGGGCTAAAATATTCTAAGTACCGAAGAGAAATTCCGCGGCATCAGGAATTTCATTCGGACCCTGTTTTTAGCCCAATGATGATCTTGGGGCTGAAAGATTCTAAGTACAGAATATCCCGTTTGTCCGTGGGAAAAGTTCATTCGGACCCTACTTTTAGCCCAAGGATGGTCTTGGGGCTGAAAAATTCTAAGTGTGGAATATCACATTTGTCCGCGAGAAAAGTTCATTCGGACCCTGTTTTTAGCCCAAAGATGATCTTGGGACTAAAATATTCTAAGTAAATCATCAAGCGTGCCGCTGTACCGGGGGCACAACGTCATTTTCATTCGGACTCTGTTGTGAGCCCAAGGTTTCCACTCCGTCTTTTGGCACTCTTACCGCGGCACCGTGGTATAAATTTTCTTGTTCATTCGGACCCTGTTCTTGGCGTGAAGGCCCTTAAGGAATTTGTCAGTTGAACAAAAAGCTACGGCTCCACGGTACCACGGACAAACATTCGAAATTTTGTCTTTTTTCCGCATAAAGCAAGAAACGAAGTTTAAATTCTCATCCTCCTTTCATCCTTCATGCGTGGGGCTAAATGTCATGGACAAGTTCTAGCTCCCTTTGACTAAGTCATGAAGCTTGCTCAGTCTTTGACCACATATTGGTCAAATCCGGTCAAGGTACGACTTTCTAACTTCCAGCAAGGTAACCGTCAAGCAGTTATTTCATAACTGCCATCTCCAGTCAAAGTAACCGCCATGGTTACCATAATCTGGGTCCTCAACTTCCATGTTCCCCACTCCCCCTACAGAGGTAACCACCATCTGATGGGTATAAAAGGAGCACGCTGGATGAAATCGGGACCCTAAGCTTTATTATCATACCGAAACTCTGTAAAAATACATACTCACCATCCTCACCTGCCATTGCTACCTGTAACAACCTTACTCAGGTGATAAACAACCACTCAAAACACCCTTACCTATTCATTTTCAGTTATTATTCTCTACTTTTCCCCTATTACACCATCTGACTTGAGCGTCGGAGAGGGTTTCCGGGAAAACCCCCCGGGCTAGGCTGACTTATTATTGTGTAGGGCAAACGTGCTGCTTTCAGGAGGTGTCGCTTCACAACTTGACCGACGTTTGACTACCATACGACTTCCATTTCAGGTATCTCACGTGCCTCTCATACTTCCTCGTTTCATATTCGAAACAACATTACTCAAATCGAAGTTGCACCAAAATTGGTTGATAACTGAAAATAGAAAAATGAATCCAAAATGCAATCTATTTTATAACCGACATATAACTACTAACTAAGATTACCCGAACCTAATAGTGATCGAATTGAGTCATATTCGGCCCAAAACATGCACGAAATTGAATCTAATCAGGCTTCAATCGACTTAACATGAATCAATATTTAGTCGAATTTTTGTAAACCCAAACCGATTTTAAACCAAACCGTTGCAAATCCGAATGATTTTTTTGTGCAAGTCAAGATTCCAAGACAGAATTTTATAATTAGTTTGAATTCATCAAATTATAGTATTAATTTAGGAAAATTTGCCAAGAATAATCCCAACTATCACTCGTTGGTCAAAAATAATCTCAACTATCGATTATTTTTTAATAATCCTAACAATTCATTGAAATTACTCAAAATAGACCCACACCCTCACTGACCGGCTATAGCAGGTTTTTTGGTGATTATTTTTTTTACCTTTTATTTAAGGAAAATTTACCCTGAATAATACGACTTTTCATTAATTTTCCAACAATAATACGAACTTTCAATTAACCACGAATAATAAGAAGTTTAACATGTGTTTTCCGCTGGTATACCTGACCGGTTTATAATTGGTAGAACAGGTCATTCATGACTGTTGCAATTCAGATTTCATCCCCTACCTCTATCAAACTTTATCTTTCATTTTAATTACTTCTTCCAATCTTCAAAAAAATTACTTCTTCCATTTTCATTTAACTAATTTGCACTATGTTTGAATAGCAAATTAGGAGAGAAAAGAAAGGAAGGGGAGGAAAAGAAAGTGAAATACTCCATTATTTGTATAGGAAGGAAGGGAAAGGGAAAGAAAGGAATTTCATTTTCCTTCCAAATCTTTCCTCTTATGAAGAGATTTGGATGTTAACACAATGAAAAGACTTAGGGCGTGTTTGGATAGAAGGAAATGGAGGGAAAGGAAAGGAAGAAATTTAGAGGGGGAAGAATCCCTTGTTTGGATAGCAAAATAGGAGGTGAGGGATTTGAAGGGGAGGGAATTGGAAGGAAAATGTGCATAAATTTTATAAGAGTTGTAATCCCTCCAAAAGTGGAAAGATTTGAAAGGAAACACAATCTCCCTCCCTTTTTCTTCCATTCCCTCCTAGACAAACAAGAACTAGTTTCCTTCCATTTCTCTCCCCTTCCTTTCCCTTTCCTTCCTTCCCCTTCCCTCCCTTTCTTTTCCATCCAAACTTGTTATCCAAACATAGTGTTAATCCCTCTAAATCCCTTCCATCCAAATCTTCTCCGTCCCTTTTCGCTATCCAAACAAGAGATTTTCCATCCATTCAAATCTTTTCTTTTCTTTTCTCTCCATTTCCCTCAATTCAAACAAGACCTTGATGTTGAACATGTATTTCCCTTCATCATCATCATCATCTCAATCTAGAACATCAATTGCAAAAAGAATACCCCACCATACCAAAACTTCAAAGTAATTGAATCATTCACATTAGCCTAAAAACAAGCAAACTAAATTACATACAATTTCGAGTAAGAACAAGAACTAATCAAATCACAACGAATGTCAAACTGAAAATTTTGGGGTTTTTAGAACCCTAATTTTTTGGTGTTAGCAAAATTTAAGGATAAATAATTCAATTGAGAAAAATAAAATGACCATTATATGCATATATGTAGCCTGAGTGTTGACATCTTCTTCAATTTGTGTCTTCGAAGCTTGGGAGCAGTGGTCGTTAATGGTGTATTATCATGGGAGAGAAGAAGAAATTATTGGGAGCAAACATACACTAGCATCAGTAAAAAAGAGTAAAAACTATGCTTTCTCACTCATAATTAATTGTTCTTAAAAAAAATAAAAATTAGCTAACACCTTATTTAGCCTGTAATAGGTGGAAAATGCTACCAGCGGAAAACACATGTTAAACTTCGTATTATTCGTGGTTAATTGAAAGTTCGTATTATTGTTGGGAAATCAATGAAAAGTAGTATTATTCAAGGTAATTTTTCCTTTATTTAACTCAGCAAAACAAATTACGAAGATACCCTTCATCTTCATTATACTCCATTTTCTTCTTCATTCATTCTTCCTCCATTAACAAACTCTAAAACTCTCATAAAAAAACCTAACTCATGCTAAAGCTCTAAAAGCTTTATCCCTGTAAGACTCAATGAATTCCTCTTTTTCTTCTTCTAAGTTTTCAAACCCTAATCCCAAATATAAGTTGAAAGCTCATCAATGGAGGAAGGAGAGTGTAAATGGGTTTTTTGAAATTAAAAGGATAATTCTGTTTGAAGATGAAAGGGTAATTCTTGTTATTTGGTAAAGCTGAGTTAAAAAAAAGGTTAAAAAAATCACCAAAAAACCTCTTGTAGCCAGTCAGTGAGGATGTGGGTCTGTTTTGAGCAAATTCGATGAATAGTTAAGATTATTAAAAAATAATCGATAGTTAGGATTATTTTTGGCCAACGAGTGATAGTTGAGATTATTCTTGGCAAATTTTCCATTAATTTATAAAATAATTTCAGCAAATTTATAACTAAATTAATTTATCAAATTATGAATTATGAATGTTTGAAAACAAATTTCTATTATTGAAACATTTTAGAGAAATTTATCAATAAATTAATAAGATTTCCCATGAAATTAACATCACTTAAAAATTTTCTTAGTAATAATAATAGATAGAATTTCCTCTTTATAAGGGAGCATTTAACTTTTACACTGTTTCTTAAACAATGTCAAACATCCCCCAAGTAATTTGTTTTCTAAGTAATGTGGAGAACAATTACGATCAGTTTGATAGGTGGTAATAAACGATGATAATGGGAATGAAAGCTAGTGTAATTTTGGTTGAAAAATCTCTTGGCTACCTTGATGGACATGCTTTTCCAATTTCAATCCTCTCTTTTTCTTCTTAAAATTCATTCTAATGCATTACTATTGGGAGGAGTAGTATTAGGTAGTAATGGAAATCTGTAAACAAAAAAACTTTTTGTGATCAAAGTTTCATTATCACGGGAATGATATAGAACATTTGATGAATATAACTAATGCTATTTTGGGACTATAACTAATGCTATTTTATTAAAATCTAATTTATATATAATAGTATAAAATAATATTAATATTACTAATAATCAAGGCCGTCTTAATCATTTTGGGGGCCCTGTTCTAAACTTTGAAATTGGGCCCTAATAAAAAATATTATGCTTAAACGAAATTAATTTCATGCCCGTTGTAATGGAGGATTGAAGAGACGAAGAATTGAAGGTATAATTTTAATTTGGAATATTGAAAATTTTTGGGAAAAACAAAAAAAATTAATTAAGAAAGTAGGAAAAATTTAGAGGAAGATTGAAGATTTAGGGGGTGTTTGGTATGAACTTTTCATACTAAGTAACGGATTCAAATACCATTACTCTAACGCCCCGTTTGGTTAGTGGTATTAAATGGTCGTAATAGGAAAGATATATAGTGTAAATTTTCATCAAAACTTTCATGTTATAATTCCCATGGTAATGAAACTTTGATCACAAAAAAAATTTTTGGTTCACAAACTTCCATTACCTCCTAATACCACCTCTCCCATTGGTAATGCATTGGAATGAATTTTATGCACAAAATGAGATGATTGAAGGTTGTCAAGGATGACCATCAAGATAGCCAAAAGATTTTTTAACCAAAATTACACTAGTTTTTCATTCCCATTGCCGCGATTTATTACCACCTACCAAACGGACCGTAAATATTTTGTTTTGTATGATATTGGGTTAATCCAACCCCTTTCTTGAGGGTAATGGATACCCTTACTTTGTTACTACCATTTTATGTCAAGTAACCAATTCCCTTCTATGATCAATTAAATATTTCCCTTATATTTTTCATACCAAACAACATCTAACTACAACACATACCTTTACCCTTACTCTTGTTTATCATTTCCTTTTCCATTAGATTTTATATTTCCATACCAAACACCCCCTTAGAGAGTATTAAAGGAAATGTAGAAATCTAGAGAATAGAAAGATGAAAGATTGGGCCTCAAAATTTTGGGGGCCCTGTGCTACTTGGCTGCTTGCACAGGGCCTTCTACGGGCCTGCTAATAATAAATTAAAGTAATATCAATAACAATAAAGAAATTTATTCAAAAAACAAATTAACAATGAAGAATATTAGAAAGATTCTCTATTAAGATCATCTCACCGTGAGACGACTCAAATAACTAGTAGAGGTGATGTTGAACATTTAGTGTCTAATAATCCTGTATATAATCACTAAGTACTACTAAAGTAGTGGGACATTGCGTATTTACATACTAGGTCCGAAAGGCATTCGAATATAGACAAAATGAGCAAAGGCGAAATACCAAGTCAGAGCCAAAAAGCCGACTCGGCTTTTCCCTAGGTAATGCTAAAGCCGACTCGGCTTTAGCTACTGGGACTTATGATTTTTGTCAGAAGGCATCGCCGAGTCGGCGATCCTTGTGTTGGGCTCACCGCCGACTCGGCGGTGAAGGCTGGAAGTGACCGTTGCTTTCTTCTCGTTTTCTTTGTGTTTAATGCCTTGGATTCTATTCATTACACTCTTGATTTCTGAGGTTACAAGAGTATAATGGTGGTTTTATGTACTTGAATGACTAATACTATTGTCATTGCTATCATGATCATTATTATGATCATGATTGTGATTAATGGCTAAAGGCTCCTCTTGTAGTATAAATAGAGGGCCTTGGTGATTGAGTTGAACACACCCAATTTCTGATTTTCCTCTTGCTTTCTCTCATTTGTTTTTGCTAATCCAAGAGAGTAATTAACTCTTGTTTGTGCTTTCCTCTTTTCATAAGCCTAAACACATTGTTATTAAGTAATATATCCTAAGTACTAACGGCCCGTTTGGTAGGTGGTAATAAATCGTGTCAATGGGAATGAAAAACTAGTGTAATTTTGGTTAAAAAATCTTTTGGCTATCTTGATGGCCATGCTTGACAACATTCAATCATCCCATTTTGTTCATAGAATTCATTCCAATGCATTACCAATGAGAGATGTGGTATTAAGAGGTAATGGAAATTTGTGAACAAAAAAAGCTTTTTTGTGATCAAAGTTTCATTACCATGGGAATGACATGAAAATTTTGATGAAATTTTACACTATAAAGCATTCCTATTACCACCATTTAGTACCTCTAACCAAACGGGCCATAAGGGTATATTAAAGTTGTTTGTATCTCGTTGTGAATTTCCAATCATCAACCCAAGTACCTTTGTGGGGAAATATCACAAAAGGAAAGTGAACACACGCCTACAACTTGTATCAAGTTTCCGGGTAACGGTCGTCGTTACAAACATATCTTCAAGGTTACATTTAGCATTGTAATTGTTGTTGTAATTTCATTTTGTCATCAACAAAGGGGTTTATACAAATTCCCGATTGTAATTTGTATTATCAGTATATACATTTCCTAATAGGTGATACCAAGTCATCACAATGTATATAAAATTATTCGAAAAATTAAGGGCAACCATCATTTCCTTTAAACTTCTAGTCCATTGTATTATAAGCTTTTTGCAAATCAATCTTAATTAGACAACTTAGAGCACAATGTTGCCTTGTATACTGCTTAACTAAGTCCTGACACAACAGAATGTTATGTATAATACTCCTATTAGGGACAAAGGCCCCTTGAATTTGATCAATTAAGCTACTAAGAACTAGTTGCAGCCTAGACAAATCAACTTTGAGGTGCCTTTATAAAGAACATGACAATAAGAGATGGACTGCCATTCATGTTACAAGCCTTCTCTTGATCCTCTTTGGACGCAACACGAACAAGAAAGACACCACAGTTTACCATACCAACTTTATCAATTACTTGGTCTTTTCGTATCCTCCTCACAAAACCTTCAGCTACTTAATTAAAGTGGTGGATTAGCACTAGTGACATAAGAAACTACAACATTTGCCTAATATTTGACTTCATCCTCAATATCAGCTTTCAAAATACGGCCAATAGTACGAGAAGGTGACGAAGAAATCTTACCAGAGACCTCCTGATGAGGTCAAACGGTAGCAAAACCCCTTGAAACATAGGTTGTATCAGTAGCATCCTTCGAAACAGTAGCATCCTTTGGAATAGGTTGGACAACAGGCGTCCTAATGACTGGAGCAGATTTCTTACCCGACTTCAACATAGAAACCCAACTTAAGCCCACCGTCGTCTGGGAAGTGGCCGAAAAAACCGAATCAACAAGGTTCATCAACGTTCTCACAGAATCGCATTTTGAGGATCGAAATAAGCATCTCTCCGGGGAAGACGGAGAGCTCTCTCTAGAAGAGAAACTACGAGATTGCTTCCTCGACACCGCTTTCCCTCTCCTTCCCGTGGCCAGAATCCAGGATGATTCAGAGAGTAGAAATCACATATGGTGTGTTTGGATAGAGTTCTAGGAGGGAAAAGAAAGGAAGAGAAAGGAAAGGGAGGGAAAGGAAAGGAAGGGGAGGGATAAGGAAGGTTATAATTCCTTTGTTTGTATAGGAAGGAAATAGAAAGAAAAGAAAGGAAATGAGAGATATGGAGAAGTGTATTTAAAATCATAAAGCAAAAATTTCAAATATGTCCATTTTTTTGCTAATTCATTTTATACATAATTTTTTTTAAATGACTCATGTACTAATTTTTTTCATGAATTTGTTTTGAACAATTTTTTTATACTTTTCATACAAAATACAATTACATATCCGTCATTCAAACAAACTGGTCAAAAAAAAAATAATTAAATTATTTTAAAAAACACTAACCCCAAAAATCCTTACATTATAATAGTAAGTAGCGTAGTTCATTCATTCATTGCAAAACGATGCATCCAAATCCATAATAATTAAAAAACAAAGTTCATACATTATATTAAAAGGTAGCACAACTCATCCAAACATGGTAGCTTAAACATCATCTACAAGCATATCCATCAAATATGTTTTGCGCTCTTCCATCGGACATCCAAATAGTTCACGAACCCTTGCTTGTTTTTCATTCAAAAAACGATAGGCTTTACGACGAAATTTTGCATCCAACTCCATTCGGGTCAACTCACGATATATCTCTTCACTTGAAAATACTTGAGGCCGACTCTTCTCCACGATTGCGTTCCCTTCTCGAAGAGCTTGAGCCACATTATCCAACCCTTCTTTGATGAGTAAGAGCTCACCTTGGAACGTATCATCAGCTTTTCTTTTCTTCCCTTTCATCGAGCTGTCGGCCGAATCACTAAGAAGCTCAGTATTACTTTCCTCCTTAGTAGTGCTCGATTCATGTCTCATCGAACCCAATTTCATTCTCTTCTCCTTGGCGGTCCCAGCTAGCTCACCAGTTGCTCTGTCTTTTGAAAATAAATTGTACAAGGAGTCATAGTGATGAAAAGGGGTATTTTTCCACTTAGCAGCCTCTGGTTTTTTCTGCATTTTCCACAAAAATGAGCATTTTGCATTAATAAACATTAATTATTTGTTGAAATTTAGTTAGAATTAAGAAACAATATTCATATCTTACCTCAATCAATTCTTTCCACACTTCATCATCATTTTCAAACAACGTCGTCTCTTCATTCCAACCCCAACCACTAGCGTTAAAAAGATCTTTAACCTCACCAAAATTACTTTTTAATGTCTTGAGACGATTCTTCAGATGATTCTTGGTAAATGGAAATTTTAGTTTTTCAGAACAAGCTTTGAGCATGTTGTCATAGGCCCTCGAAGTGAACTGTCCATCAACTCGATTCCCACACACCTCTTCATTAGTCAACGCCTCAATGAATACCTTATCCATTTGTACTGTCCACCGAACAGAGCTAGACGAGGAACCTTCAATTTTATTTTTCTTCTCCATCTACGCTTTGAAAAAAAAAACGAACGAAATCATATCAATATATAAAGAATTATGTACACATAATATCTTAATATATTTTAATAATTCATTCTGTAGAGATTGAATCTCACAGCTAAGATAAACAATTTGCATTACCTGATAGTGTACATGATTCAAAATATGAGAAACTCATATACCTTCTAATTTTGTCCTACATTTTGTAAATTTTGTTTATAATCATCCCACATTTTCTTAGCAATATCATCTCTAATCTTTGCCCCTTTCTTAGAATCATTGTCTCTTGAAAGTGTCTCATTTTCCTCAATAACCGCATCAAGCAACTCCCTATCCACTTCATCAATAATACTTAGGTCCGGATCAACTCCCATGAGATAGTTGTGAAGAATGATACATGCTAATATGATCTTACATTGTGCCCTAAGCGAATATTGAGGCTCATTCTCAGCAATAATTGCGAATCGCTTCTTTAGAACTCCAAAAGTCCTTTCAATTGCATTCCTTAGTGAGGCGTGGCGAAGGTTAAACAATTCTTGCATGGTCTCGGGACCACGAATCGAGTACTCTTTAAGATGATATCTTACACCTCTATAAGGGGTAAGTAAACTCGCCTTTAATGCGTATCCTGCATCCCCTAAAAGGTACTTTCCTCGAGGGATTATCAACCTATCTTCTCTATTTAATGCATTATTTAGAACCCTCGAATCTGAAGCAGATCCCTCCCAACCAACCAAAGCATATGTAAATTTGAGATCAAAACTGCAAACCCCTAAAACATTATACGATGTATAGCCCTTCCTTCCTCTAAATCTACGAGCCTGGGTTCTAGGAACCTTAACATGAATATGAGTTCCATCAATAGCTCCTACACAATCCTTAAAATAAGGATAAAAACGACTATTGTTGCTAATTTCTAATGGAACTTCTTCCAATCTAGTTGGCTGCTTAAGAAACTTGTCCTCCATTGCAATTATTGCATTCAAAACTCTATGTAAATGTCTGCTCACAGTTTCACCAGATCTTTTAAAGAAAGTTCTTAATGAGAAGTTTCTAGAATTATGTCCCATTATATAAAGGGATTTCGCTACTTGCTCCTCTACGGAAGACAATCGTGTATCTGATAAATAACCTCCATCTCTTAAAATTTTACAAAAATTAGCAAACGCATTCGGACTCATACGAATCATCCCTCGACAAAGTTGAGGCACTTTGAGGTCTTCCATAACTTCATTTCTTCTCCTCTCTCTTTCCATATACACTTCTAGACTTCTTTTACGAGTTAACCTTCCTACACTCCTTGATTGACTATACCAAGAAATAAGACAAAGTACATAAGCTATATAACATACCACCTGAATTATAGCTTCACGTCTTTTTCTCTCCCATAATATATACTCATCCTCTACGTCAGGTTCTACCAACTCGGATACTACATCAAAATTATTATCCTCATAATTGTCATCCATTATCTTAAATATCAACTGAATAATAGCTGCCAATATAAATAAGGACAAATTAAATCAACTTGTAAATCAACTCTATCCATTCCAAAATCGTGAATAAAATGCAAGGTAAATATATTAATGTAATCTAGTTAAGGTAAGTAAAACAAAGAGGAACAGAACAATTAGCACAGAACAATGCATAAAGGAGAAGCTGATGATGGGATATATACTAAAATGAAATTGAAGACAATAATTTTTACTTGCAAATCGTGAACTCATCACCATGAATATCCCAGTATCATCTTGGTTTCTAGAATTGTTCAGCCATCTTTCAAACAAATAATTTTGACCAGATGTATTAACAAAATCAAAAGGGACTAACAAAATATAAAAACCCGAACAGGATTTTTAGTTAAAAGTAACCAATTCCAACCAAATAAATTACGCATATCCAAGGGTAAAATCATGAAAAACCAGTTCATGCATCAATTAAGCATATCGATTATTACTTTCTCAATCTTGACACGATCTAAAATAATTATGAAAAACCAGTTCATGAAAAACCAGATGAATATCCCAGTATCAATTATTCCTACTTTCATCAAAATATTTGCAAAATGACTTAATCAACTTGCAGTCCTTCATTTCAAGAGACCTAAGTATTATTGCAAAACGACTTAATCAATTTTTACTTAATCAACTTGCAGTATCGATTATTTCAGTTTTTAAATCATGCTAATATGAAAAACCAGATTGAATATTCATCAAAATAATTAAAGATTACTAACAATATAAACTATTTAAGAATACTAAGAAAAGAATATCCAAGGGTAAAAGCAAGACCCAAATCCTGTTCATTTCCTTGGATATGCGTAATTGATTTGGATATGCAACAATAATTTTTACTTGCAAATCAATCAAAACTTGAATAATAAAACTTAATAATAACAAAGACAAGTAAATTAAACTTAAGAAAAGCAATGAAGAATGTAAATTACCTTGTGAGAATGAGAATGGTGGTAAAATGTGATAAGAGAACAAAACCCTAATTTGATTTGGGAGAGAATAATTGAGATGAGAGAGAAATGGATTATGAAGTGTCTAGAAATTAAAGAGATAGGAGAAAATAATGTCTGAAAAAAAAAATAATTTTAGGGTAAAATTGTCTTTTTAAATTGTGTCATACACTTTTCCTCTCAAATCTTTCCTAATTTGAAAGGATTTAATTATTAACAAAAATGGAGTATTAATTCCTTTCAAATCCCCCCAAATCCCTCCCTCTAAAATCCCTCCCCCTCCAAATTGTCTATCCAAACAATGGATTACCAATCCCTTCAAATCCTTTCCTTTCCTTTCCTTCCAAATCCCTCAATCCAAACAAGCCCATAGATATTTCAGAACATAAGTTCTTATTTGAGACCGTTTTTTTTTTCTAAAGACGGCTCTTAAAAGCCTAGTTTAATTCTAAATATCTATTGTTACAACTCTAAATATAGATTTGGGTTGAACTTTTGAAAGTCGTCTTTACAAAAGACGGTCTCAAGAGAATAACTTGTAAAATTACCTTTTTTGGCTAAAAGTAACTCAATAATTTTCCATTTTACCCCTACTTTATACTCATTTTATACAATATTAACTTGTTACCTAATACTTCCTCCGTTCCAAAATACTCGCTACATATCCATTTTGTGCGCTATTCATCGTTCAAGCTTATTTTACATATTACGACTAATGTGTAAGTAAAAATATAGTCAAGTGGGATCTTGTTTGAATCGTCTAATCGCATACTTTTATAATATTAAATTTTTATAATTTTTAGATAAGTGTAGTTTAAGATATTAATGATCAAAATTGTGCATTGGATTGCGTAAAAAAGTGAAATGTAGCAAGTAATATGGAACGGAGGAAGTACTAATATTAGGAGGTACTATAGACATTATGCATTTAACAATGATATTTCTTAAAACTTGTGCCCAAAGGCAATATTACAACTAAATTAGAAATGAGAAAGTATCTTTTAGCTAGTCTCTTGAGAGACCGTCTTTAAGATACGTCTTTCAGATCCAGTTCATTAAAATTAATACCTATTTTTACTTAATTTCTTTTATGGGGCGACACAATAAAAAATGGTATATTAAAAGGTCTATCTCATAAGAATTTATGTATATCTTTTTGCTCTTACGTTCTACAAACCTTTGATTAATGCCTTTGTTGATCATTCATATGATTTTTCTTAAAGTTCTAATAATCATTTAATTGTGCATGAATGTTAGCTAACCTTGCAAGTTTGAATACATTTAGGATTCAAATCCTCATAGAGTAAATAGCATAAATTAAGGCTTGAATCATAGTTAATGTAAGTATATAATTAAAGTCCCATGATATGTTATACTTCATTTGCTTTTTTTTTATCTTGCACCAAAGTATATTTGCGCATAGATGAAAGATTAAGGTAGTTGATGATAGTAAAATATCAATATTGTCATTTCTTTTAATGAGATTAAAGGGTCTATTTGGTATGTCAATGTTAGCTGGAAGTGGAACTATTGTCTGATGCAATATGGAGATGTTTAGTAAAAACAAAAGTAATAAGAAAGAAAAATTCAAATTGTGAGGCATTAAATATTACAAACTAATAATGCAAAATACAAATTACAAATAAGAATTTGTATTTATCCCTTTATTGATGGCTAAAATAAAACTTACAAATAAACTAAGTACAAACTCGAAGATTATTTTGTAACGACAACCGTTACCCGGAAACTTGATTCTAGTTGTAGGCATGTGATCACTTTCCTTTTGTGATATTTCCGCCACAAAGGTACATGACTTTAGACTTGAAAATTCACAAAGAGATACAAACAACACAACGCACCCTTAGTTCTTAGGGTATGTCACTTAACGACAAGTGTTTGAAGAATTATAAGCTTTGGAAAATCTAACTGAAGGAAAGTATCAAACTATCTTTGTATAGTTACCTTAGTTAGAAGATCACGAAATATTGACCAATATTCTACACATATTTAGGCTCATTCTAGCCGTTAGAATATGGAGTTTTAGGGAGGTTTTATAGCTTTATATTGTAACTCTTGTAATCAGTTTTGAATTATCAATCAATAAACACAGTAATCTTAAAACCCAATTTGAGAGCAATCCGCTCTTCATGGTATCAGAGCTTGCGGTTGGTTTTTAGGGACCAATACCGAGCACAAGCTTCATCATTTACCGGGAACTTACCTATAAACATGTCAGAAACCGATGAAACACAGCAACATCTCGAAATGACTGAACAATCAGTCAATGTAAACCAATTACTCAGCATAATCCAAAACCTAACCACAAACAAAACCGGCCATGAAGGAGGGTCGAACCAAAATATCAGCCTCACTGAAAAACTCAATCACCACAACTACACCAGATGGTCTAAGCTGATGTACTTGGCCATAAGTGGGCGGGGGAAGCTCAATCACATCATCGCCACCCCACCACAACCAAACGACCCAGGCTACATGACTTGGACACAGCAGGATGCGATTGTTGTCTCATGGTTAATCGAGAATATTGAGACTGACATGGTCAACAATTTCCTCGATTACCCCACGGCACGAGATTTATGGAAAGGTATTGAAGTGCTATTCAGTAGTGGACAAGATGAACTGCAAGTCTACGATCTGACAGTTAGAGCAAACACAATGAAGCAAGCAAACGAATCCATAGAGACATTCTACCAAAATATGGTCTCTGTATGGAAGGACATAGACAGAAGGGTTCCAAACCCTATGAAATACCCAGAAGATATAACAATTTATAATGAAATATCACAGAGAAATAAATTGTACCAATTTCTCTCAGGCATAAACGGGACTTTTGACAAAGAAAGGAAGGAGATACTCAACAAAATCCCTCTACCAACTGTGGAGGAAGCATATGCGTACATCAGGAGGGAGATCTCAAGAAGAGAGATCCTAAACGGACACCCATCATCGGGTATTGAACCCTCAGGAATTGGTACGGGTCTCGTCACAAAGATGGCTACAAATGAAATCAAACCTTCACAGGGCTACAATACACCCTCAAGCACCGGCAGGGAATACATCACAAAACCAAAAACATACCATGAACCTGTGAGGCGAGAAGAGGTAGATAAATCTCATCTTTTTTGCACTCACTGTGGGGGGAAGCAAGCACACCAAAGAGGGATGCTTTAAAATTATAGGCTTCCCTGATTGGTGGGAAGAACATCAGTCTCGTCGGAAAAGGGAGACAACAACCAGATCTGAGTACAAGAAAGGTGATGGCCGGAAAAAAATGGAGTGGACCACCACAAGCAAATCTCAGCTATGAACCAGAGCAAGGAAGGTACCAGAATGAAGGGAGATACGACAATGGAGGTTCTTCAAAAATGGTGGATATAGGTAAAATAAAAACAAGGGGCGTGGAAGGTAAACTGGCTCAAAGACCCTTCTCTTTGCTTTCTCACTCATCACAAAACGTGTATTTAAAGACAAAACAAAGCCTAGAGTATTCCAAAGCCACTAACATTATTGATGAATGTGCCTTTAATTACTTCACCTTTGGAAAACGTCATAAAATGGGTAAAGACCTTACCTTTAAATGGTCAAATTCTGAACAACGTGATAAAGTAGACAAAGACTTTACTTGTTCAAATTATAAAAATTGTGATAAAATTGATAATGACCAGTATGCTCTTACTTGTTTATATTCTGGAAAATGTGATAAAGATAGCAAATGGGTCATTGATTGTGGGGCCACTGACACAATGTCATACGACCCAAATGATTTTATTTCGTTTGATAGAATTAAAAAGCCTCGGATTCAAACGGCTAATGGTGAATGTATGGATGTTAAGGGTACGGGGACAATTAAATTTTCTCCGAATATGACTTTAAAAAATTGTTTGCTCGTACCGGATTTGTCTCATAAATTGCTCTCTGTTAGTCAGCTAACAAAGGATTTAAACTGTGTTGTTCTCATGAACTCTTCGTCATGTGTTATACAGGATCTGAAGACAGGGAACACGATTGGGCGTGGTATTGAGGAAAATGGCTTGTACTACACGACGGAGGGGTCTCAAAAAGGCTGTGCGGCACTTGTTCGCGGATCTGTGGAACACCAACTGTGGACTTGGCATCGCCGGCTTGGTCATCCTTCCCTAGGTTATTTAGAGCATCTTTTTCCTTCTTTACGAGGTTCTAAACTAGTGTTTGATTGCGAGTCTTGTATTTTGGCAAAGAGTCACAGACAGTCTTATTATCCTAGTTTTAGTCGTACTAATGAACCTTTTATGATTATACATTCTGATGTTTGGGGACCAGCTCCCGATGGTGGAGCATCTGTTTTTTCATATTATGTGTTATTTATCGATGATTGTACTAGGATGAGTTGGGTTTATTTTGTCAAACATAAATCAGAAGTTTATGATGTTTTCGTTAAATTTCATAAAATGATTCTCACTCAGTTTCAAAAACAAATTCGTATCCTTCGGTCTGATAATGGGAAAGAATATGTTAATAAACAAATGCAATTGTTTTTCTCGCAAAACGGACTCATACACCAGACCTCGTGCCCTAACACCCCTCAACAGAACAGCATTGCCGAACGGAAAAACAGGACCCTCTTAAACATTGCACGATCCATCATGATAGAGTCTTCGGTCCCAAACAAATTTTGGCCAGAAGCCATAGCTACAGCTAATTACATCACAAATCGCCTCCCTACTAAGAGTCTCGAACACCAAACTCCGCTTGATGTTATGTCTTCACACACAAACTCCCTATCTGTTCACTCACTGCCACCTAAAATTTTTGGTTGTGTTGTTTATGTGCATCTCCCTAAACAGAACCGTACTAAGTTGGAACCCAGAGCCGTGAAATGTGTGTTTGTTGGGTATGGGACACATCAAAAAGGTTATCGTTGCTTTGACCCTAAGTCAAGACATATGTATGTCACCTTGGATTGCGACTTTCATGAGGATTCATACTACTACCACCTTAGATGTCAGGGGGAGAAACCTATAAGTGACGATCTAAGCTGGCTCACAGTTAACACAGGTCGAATTGAGCAAGATGACACAGTCACAGAGACAGCCACTGAAACTAATGTACAACCACAAACTCTACCACAACCAACCCTGTCTGATGATCATCATGAGGTAAATTCCATTCCCTCTTATGATAATGATATTGTTGAAGCTGACAATGTTTGTGACGAAGCAATACAGGAAAATACTAGTGAACCCTTGGATGAATCACCCAAGTACAAACTTCCACCGAGGAGTACTAGGGGAGTTCCTCCAAGAAGGTATGATCCAGAGTACGAGGCTCAGAGGTCAAGATATCCTATTGACTCAGAAGGACAAGGGAATCTATCAGAATCCGGGAAAGCCTTTAATGCTGTTCTGTATTCCACCCAGGTACCGAGAACTGTTGAGGAAGCCTTAAAAATAAAAGAATGGAAACAGGCCATGGAAGATGAGATCGAGGCCCTGATGAAAAACAAAACATGGGAAAGATGCACAATTCCCAAAGGTAAAAAGGTTGTAGGATGCAAGTGGGTATTCACCATCAAATACAAAAGTGATGGGGCTATTGAAAGGTACAAAGCTCGTCTGGTTGCAAAAGGATACACACAAACGTATGGCATTGATTACTCAGAAACGTTTTCACCAGTAGCAAAAATCGATACCATACGTATTTTGTTCTCCATAGCAGCCAACAAAGATTGGCCCCTTCTTCAGTTCGATGTGAAAAACGCATTCCTGCACGGCGAGATCAAAGAAGAAGTGTTTATGCAAGCTCCACCTGGTTTCTCGGGAAATTTCAGAGTAGGAGAAGGATGCAAACTACGAAAGGCCCTGTATGGTTTAAAACAATCAGCTCGAGCGTGGTTTGGTAGATTCACTGTTGCCATGAAAAAATTCGGATACTACCAAAGCAACTCAGACCATACATTATTCCTGAAAAGGAGAGGTAAACTGATAACTTGTCTTATTATATATGTTGATGACATGATTATTACAGGGAACGATAAAGAAGAGATTCAATCCTTAAAAGGAAAGCTATTTGGAGAATTCGAAATGAAAGACCTAGGAAGGTTGAAATACTTCCTAGGAATAGAGGTATTAAGATCGAAACTTGGAATTTTTATATGTCAGAAAAAATATATTTTGGATCTTCTTGCAGAAACAGGGATGTTGGATTGCAAACCAGCAGAAACACCAATAGTTGTTAATCATGGTCTAAGGACCATTGAAGGAGGAGAAGCAGCAAACCGAGAATAATATCAGAAGCTCGTAGGGAAGCTTATCTATCTTTCGCATACTCGTCAAGACATTGCTTATGCAGTGGGGATAGTAAGCCGATTTATGCATCAACCTCAAAGTCAACATATGGAGGCAGTCTTGAGAATCCTAAGGTACCTGAAAGGCACACCCGGAAATGGAATATTATTTGGAAGAAATGGGCACTTAGATCTTCAAGCATACACCGATGCAGACTGGGCTGGAGATAGGGATGACAGAAAATCTACATCGGGGTACTTCACAATAGTCGGTGGAAACCTTGTTACATGGAAAAGTAAGAAACAAAAGGTCGTTGCTTTATCAAGTGCTGAAGCAGAATACAGAGGCATAACAAAAGGAATAACGGAAGTGTTATGGATTCGGATGCTCCTCACAGAACTTGGTTTTCAACCAGAGAGTAGTTGTAAACTAAATTGCGATAATCAAGCAGCAATCAACATATCAGAAAATCCAGTTCAACACGATAAAACCAAGCATGTGGAGGTCGATCGACATTTCATAAAAGAGAAACTCGAAGCAGATATCATTCACATCCCTTTCGTTCGATCTAAACAACAGCTTGCGGATATTCTTACTAAAGCAGTAGGAACGGAACAGTTTCATGATACTTTGAGCAAGTTGGGCGTGTGCAATCCCACGACTCAACTTGAGGGGGAGTGAAGGAAAGTATCAAACTATCTTTGTATAGTTACCTTAGTTAGAAGATCACGAAATATTGACCAATATTCTGCACATATTTAGGCTCATTCTAGCCGTTAGAATATGGAGTTTTAGGGAGGTTTTATAGCTTTATATTGTAACTCTTGTAATCAGTTTTGAATTATCAATCAATAAACACAGTTATCTTAAAACCCAATTTGAGAGCAATCCGCTCTTCACTAACAAAAGTTAATTACTCTCTTGAAAGAACACAAGTGAAAGAAAAAGAGCAAGAGTTTCAGAAAATGTGTTGTTTTCACTCACCCTAAGCCTCTAATTATACTACTACAAGTATAACTAAGAGTCGTGAGAATTCAATCACCCATTGATGACCGATATTGATGGCCTCCAATCAATACCATTAAACCGAGGCATTCATGAGCATTAGTCTCCTCCATTATACCTTTGTAATTCCAGAAATGAAGTGGAATAAGTAAGGTATCGAATCCATTGCAATCAACTCAAAGAAAACCTAATGACTTAACAGTCATATCAGTTTAACAAGTCAAGTCGGCTTTCGCTCTAAAAACAGAAAAGCCGAGTCGGCTTTTACCTGCTGGACAAAATGACTTTTCCAGTACCTAAAGCCGAGTCAGTTTTAGGCCAAAAACAAGAAAGTTGAGTCGGCTTTTCTTGCTGATTTGGTTTTTTAATTGTTCTTTTTGCCTTTTCCTTTGAATCCCTTTTGGACCTTGTATTTTAATACACATTGTTCCACTACTTTAGTAGTTCTTGGTGATTATATACTTAGGATTATTAGACACTAAATGTTCAACAATTCTCCTCCATTTAGGGTATAATAAGCCTCTTTCTCAATCACAAAACAAAATATATAATTTCATATCATGCATCAATGCTAATATTTCTACAGATTGAATTAACGCCTAGTAAAACACACTTCATAAGTGATCGAGTCAGAATTGATATTCATTTGGATTTGAATTAAATGACCCTTCCAACCACTTTAAGATGAAATACACATAAAAGCAATTTATAACTTACATGAACCTTTTATAACCATTATTTTGCTGTTTTGACATTAGGCCCTAGGCAACGGCCAATCTGGCCCACCCTTAGGGCCGACCCTGTTGAGGGCGTACATTTCTCTTACACTCTCTCTTGAAGGGGTATAAATGTGATTTGTCAGCTACTTTTCTCCTAGACCTTTTGTGTGGAATGCTAGTTAATGACCAAAACGAATACGAATACCAAGAACAGTACTTTCTTTGTAACATCGTATAGAATAAATACCATTTTGATTCTTGAACATAGCAAAGTCCGAAAAGGCATTGGGATTGATAGTGTAATACTTTTCTTTTTTTTTTTTCTATTTCTTTAAATTCTAATATATGTAGAATAATACAAATAAACTACTATTGTTATTTATTAATTTATTACTACTTAGTTATTTATACATTAGATGAGCTGACAATAACTACAATAAATACAATTACAAAAAAGCAGGGAAAGGTGATGCTTTAGAAAAAGACAATAAAGATCATAATGATACTTTTTTTAAAATATAAAACCCATTGAATATCATAATTTAATAGAAGTATATATAATAAATAAGAAGCAAGAGTAAAGAGAAGACAAGAAACATTCCAGAAATTCAGTAAAACTCATAGAAAAAGAAGAGCTATGGTTGAATGCACTTGTCCCTTTGCCTATTATTCTAATCTTAATTAATATATTTTGATTTATTAGCCATTAATATTTTTTAAATTTGAGTCAAAGCTAGTCTACACGTTTCATTGGCATTGCTCATAAGGGCCTGTTCTCTTCGTCTGATCTGATTGGATAAGGTCTGAATTACTAAAGGTCTGATCTGATCTGATCTGATTCTGGTCTGATCTGTGGTCTTGATTCAGTTGATCTGATCTGAATCTTTCTGATCTGGTCTGATCTGGTCGATCTGGGTCGATCTGATCTGAGATCTGATCTGGTCTGATCTGGTAGTGATCTGATCTGGTCTGAGCTGGATCTGATCTGAGTTGGTGTGAGTCATTTAGGAGATGATTAGATGATTATCATAGGAGTGTATTATTATTATGAGTATGATTATGAGTCATTATTGTATTATTATGATTATGTAAGTTATTATTAGATATTATGATGTATTTGAGTCAATAATATAATACGAATATATTATTATTATTATTATTATTATTATTATTATATATTATTATTATTATTATTATTATTATTATTATTATATTATTATTATTATTTTTATATTATTATCATTATTGTTTTTATTATTACTTTTATATTATTATTATTATTATTATTATTTTTATTATTATTTATTATTATTATTATTATTATTATTATTATTATTATTGTTATTATTATTATTATTATTATTATTATTATTATTTTATTTTATTATTATAATTATTATTATTATTACTATTAGTATCTAATTCAGAATTTAATTAATAAATACTAATATTATTTAATTAATTAAAAAAATTAATAATAATGTCATTAACATTATTATTAATTAAATAGTCATTAATATTATTATTATCTAATTAATTAATTAATTAAAAAATATTAATTAATAATAAATTAACATAATAATATTATTACATTATTTATATTAAAAATATTATTTATATTTATTTATTAATTATGTTATTAATTAAGTAATTAATTAATTGATAATAATAAGTAATAAGTAATAATAATAATAAATTTAAATAAAATAAAAATAATAATAATAATATAATAATATATATTATACTAACAATATTAATATTAATATAATATTAACAATAATAATAATAATAATAATAATAATAATAATAATAATAATAATAATAATAATAATAATAATAATAATATTAATATTAATATTAATATTAATATTAATATTAATATTAATTTAATAATATGGTATGGTCTGATCTGATCTGGTCTGATCTGATCTGATCTGATCTGATCTGATCTGATCTGATCTGGTCTGATCTGGTCTGGTCTGGTCTGATCTGATCTGAAACTTTCTGATCTGATCTGAATAGTTCTGATCTGATCTGATCTGGTCTGATCTGGTCTGATCTGATCTGATTCCAATAAGAATAAGTAATAAGTCAAAAAAATAAGTTGAAGAGAACACCTTCTAAGTCCCAAGAGAATAATCCCTTTTCCTTCCTTTACTATGTTTTGTTTTTTTAACTAAAAGGTAAATAAGGATTAGATGAGATTCGATTTTAAGATTTTAAAAAAGACAATATTTACTCTAACTGATATAGAATTTATTTCTCTATGATGTTTGAGTGGCTTTTTTTTTGGAGAATCAAAAGGTTGGGATTCATTCTAGTTTTTCTAATTAAGAAAAATCCAAGTCTAGATGCTTTGTAAGCCAAACTAACAAGGGGTGGAGTTATTAATGGGTGAAAATCGACCACAGTCCGTCAGCAACGATAAGTTAAAATGTAGTATATGTTGGATATTTAGCCTAAAAACTAAATTAACTCTACATTCAATAAGAGTATAAAATTGACTCAATTAATTGAAATCGAATATGACCTAACTTGATCTGGAATAACTTGTATTATAAAAATCATATCAAATTATCAAAATAATTACATATACTCAAACTAATATTAATTCGACCCAAAAGATATTATATCTGAAACCTACCTGAACAACCAAATGGACACCTCTAATCGAAATAATAGCTTGCTAGTTCTTTGTCAACATAACCAATGTTGCTCAAATATCCTAAAATCCTAAATATTTTTTATCTACATAACTTAAAAATCCTATTGTGAAATAATTCTGGTCTCACTTCCCTAAAGACTTAACTTTGCCTCTCAAAATAATAAATATAGCATGTATTTTTTTATCTATCTTTAAGAATATATTTCTCCTTTATTTTCCCTCCTTTTACTCAAAAGTCTTTTTTTTTTTTTATAAATGTGGTTAGAACATTCTCATCTTTTAAGTACCTTCTGAAAAGAGTTTGTCAGCCACCATATGAGCAAAAGGAAATGCAGAAAACCAATGACTTTACAAATCAGTTGAAGCCTAATAAGCTTAAATAGACACTAGTTTTGTTTAGTATTTTTTTATTGTTTTTCTAATGCACAAAAATTTTAAATTATATTATACTGTCCAATATAGACCCCAGTTTATAAATTAAATAACATCATTAATTTTATAATTTAAATGATAATATTAATTAATTAAGCTTTGTCCATTATCACTTATAAGTGACCCAAGAGTCTGCAAGATGGTAAACTTATGTTTTATCAGCTACTTCTATAAGAGATTATCTGTCAGTGACCTGACCTCAAAATAAAGAGCGTATATAATTATATAATTAGTTGAGCTACTTAACTCATTTATAGAGAACGTCTAACGGTAAGACTGTTTTACGCAAGAATTTGTAATGTTTTATAGCGTAGAAAATACTACAGAAAAATAAGACAGATGGGTCAGAAACTGGCCCATTTTCAATTTTCACATAATAGAAAATTTTTCTGCATTTCTGTATGATGCTCTGAATTTTATAAGTGGAAGCTCTCAGAGTTTTCACTATTACTTCTCAGTTCTGACAGTTACATCCCAAAAAATCTCTTCCGTTCCATGATATTTGCTACATTTCACTTTTTTACGCAATCCAATGTACAATTTTGATCATTAATATCTTAAACTAGACTTATTTAAAAATTATAAAAATTTAATATTATGAAAGTATGCGATTAGACGATTCAAACAAGATCCCACTTGACTATATTTTTACTTACACATTAGTCGCAATATGTAAAATAAGTTTGAACGATAAATAGTGCACAAAATCGAAATGTAGCGAGTATTTATCCCAAAAAAATATATCTCTTTTCTTTACATTATTTTTGCATCATCTATTTTGTTCTTTTATAAAATTTAATAAATAATATAAGTCAGTTATTATAAATAAGAGGTCTTAAATATTAAATTATACATAATATAGTCAAGTATATTGAGATAGAAGGTCATGATAAAAAAAAACCATATGGACCTTAAATATCAAAGGAATCTCGACTTTAATAATCTAACATTTCACTCATCCGCTCTGAATAATCTAATTTTTATTATTTTCAATAAAGCAACCTTTACCCTTAGTTTACTGTTAGCTTACTAATAGGGTACTCTGATAGCGAACTAAAAGAAAATGTTGAGTTATAAGAAAATTTTTGACAGCAAACTAAAGGGAAAAATTAAATCATAAAAAAATAATCAAAATATGGGATTAGTTACACCGAATGGATAAAAAATTAGACTATTGATATCAATTTTTTCAATATCAAAAGTGCATAGGATCTTAAAATATTTTTTATTTTTTCTCCCCTTCTATTATAATAGGCACTATATAATTTATATACAAGATATAAGCTCATATCCTTTTTATCCTGTCTTCACATTCAGTCTTATAGCTCCTCAATAAACCATTTCTAGCCTTACTTACACTACTGTGATTTAACATATAATGGCTGTGGATTACTTCTCTTACAATCAAAATGAACATAAATTGGATGAAGATAAACACGAAAAGGCGAAAGAACACGAAGAAAAAGAAGACGAAGAAGAAGAAGACGATGATTACATAGACATGGAAGTAAGTTCTTACACAACAACCTTGTCTGCACCCTCACAAAATCCTCGAGAATTCGAGTTCCAAATGGGATCGACGATCAATGTTGAACGAGATACGACAACATCCCCTGCTGATGAGCTCTTCTACATGGGAAAGTTGCTCCCTCTCCACCTTCCACCTCGCTTGCAAATGGTCGAGAAGCTTCTAGAAGATTCTACTCCAAAGATGTTCAATGCAGATTTCTATAGTACTCCTACTGCTGTCACCCCAATAACAAATACTACTCCTTTTGAGTCATGTAATGTTTCTCCTGTTGAATCTTGTCAGGTTAGTAGAGAAATTAATCCCCAAGAGTATTTTTGTGTATATGCAAATGAAAATCGTAAAGGGTTTATGGCGGATTTTCATACAAAGAAGTCTTGGACTAAAAAGCTTAAGACTAAGATTAAGGCCTTGTTTGGAAAATCACATGAACAATGTTCTTTAGGTGTTAAAAACGGAGACGATCAAGGGTTGAATTCGAATTTGAATTCGAAAAAGGATGATTTTGAGAAGCATATCAAAGGAATTAAGAAACACCCATGTATCCAAATCCCACAAGTTAATGAAAATGATGCTAAGGAAGCTAAAATTTGTCATAGGAGATCATTTTCGGGGGCATTTAAACGTCGTTCATCAATGACTAAATTATCGACTTCGTATTCATCTATATCGCCCTCTTGTTCTTCTACATCCTCGTGTTCATCGAATAATTCGAGCCATTCCAATGGTTCGAACGATTTCCCGATGCTAAAGAGAAGTAGTAGTGCAAATTCAGAGATGGAAAGTTCTTTAATCCAAGGAGCTATTGCTCATTGCAAGAAATCATCTAAGCAAGCATTTCAAACAAGAAAAACATTAAGTGAAATTGGTAGTATGTCATTGCCTTCTACAAGGTTTACTTCTACTCTTGAAGATCTAACAACCCTTTGTAGGGGTTAATATAGAAGAACAAGTCAAGTGATTTATGTATCTGGCTCGGTAAAACATAATTCACTAGTTAATTCGCCTTTTGAATTTGCGATTTGCTCAAAAGGTGTAAAAATAGCCTTTTGAATTCGCAATTCGCAAGGTGATTAGCGAATCATGTGATACTGATCAGGCTTTGTGCTAATCTTATATGGTTTTGGGTCATGGATGCATAATTAGTAATTTAATAGAGTTTAATTTTGCTTTGATTGTAATTTTGTTTATGTCTCTCTCTTTTCCTTTTGTGCTAATCTGACAGTCAACCAAACATTCATGAATATCTGTGTACTTGATCCAGTTCAGTAGTTCAATGATTTTCAAATACATCAACATCATTTTTTATTGGAATAAGTTTTTTTTTTTTTTATTTTGTTTCTAAGATTTGGTATTTTCATTATCTTGGGCTGAATTCAGGAATTAGATAGATGAAAAAACAAACAAATAAAATAATTTTTAAGAGACTGATATGTTGAACAAGTGTAAAGGATTAAGTGCCATCTAAACTTCACACGATTAACTGAAATTAAATATGATTCAACTCAGCCCAAATTAACCCGCATGTAAAACACAAATTCTTGTGAGAGATGCTCTCCTTAAGAAATCATCATTTGTTGGGTCGACCCATAAAGGAAAATATAGAGTAAGAGTAACAACGAATAGCCTGTTTCAGTTCTTCAGTCTGTTAGCACTTACTAAGTTTGATTACACGCGAACAGCCCGAACCTAAGGTTTGCGGATCACACGCTTAGTTTTGGAATAAGTTTGATTATGATCTTATTGTATTTTTTTTTTTTTATAAATAGTCTTATTTATTTTAAATTTTCACATTAATCTCTAATATACTGGGCCTGAAAGGCATCTCTCAAAGAGACGGTCTCTCAGAAGACTGGCTGCATATAAAAAGCAAAGTAAATTGTCATGATGTTTATGTACACACAAGAACCGACATAAATCTAACGTACCCAAAATCCGCTCGAACACCCGAATGGACATCTGTAAGAGGATATGGTAGAATACATATCCACTGAGTCTACAACTATCAGTTGTACATTTTTTTTTTTGGAATACATTAGTTGTACAAAGCTAATACTGTGAAAATTAGGCAAAAGACATGGATGTCTTTTTGTTCTATGTCAGTATCATTTGATTTTTAGCATGGAAAAACTACTTGCCTGCTAATATCTGATAAAATGTTTTTGTTAGGAATACAAAAATATTAAAATAAAAAAAATCCGCCAGTTTATCTCAAAACAGTACACCAGATTCTTACAAAAAATTTTCGAAAAAAAAAATTTCTATGAAAGTATTCAATATGATCACATGTAATGGTCAAAATTCGATCTTGAATACTTTGAGTTGCTTATATCAATAGAATCAAAGCGTTCTTTTCAAGTCTTATATGAGATAGATCTATATAATTAGCTCATTTTTTTAATTAATTAATTTAACATTGTAAGTGATCACACTAAAGTTATATGTGATCACTCTAAGACAATAAAAAGTTATCACTTTGAAACTGTAAGTGAACACTTTAATTTTAGAAGTGATCATTTTTTTTGAATATATAAGTGACATTTTAAGATAATAAATTAATTCTCCCTACGTTCTTTTTTATTTGTCCACTTTACCTTTTACATGCATTTTTAAGCAAATTTTAAGCCTTAATATCGCTAAATATGCATCATAAAATATTTATAGAAATTACATATCAAAAAGCTTTACATCAAGCCAAATCTAACAAGATATCATATATAAGAATATATTTTATCATCAATATATACTTCAAAAATCTAATTTAAATTTCTCTCTCTAAAAGTGGACAAACAAAAAGACTAGCTTAATAGATATAATTTTTACCATGACATCGTCTCATTTAAATTTTTGTGATTATTCAAATACAAATATTAATGTTTGTGTTGACTAAACGACTAATTTTTAAGAGTGGGTTGTTTTCTAATACATGGTGAAATGCCAGAGTTTTCTCACTGCCTGGGTGATGTGCACACTTTTTTTTGAAGTGCAGACTTAGAAATTAATAAGACATGGATTTTACTCAAGACCCCCTTTCGACGGTCAAGTCAGATGTGTTCAGGGAGAAAGAAGTGATATCGGCCCATCTCTAGCTACAGCCGTTAGGCATGAATAGAACCTCGCTCCAGGCCCGCCCTAATAAGTAATAGCCAAATAAGCGACTACATTCAACGGCAATAATCTAACCGTCTTCTCCATCTACCGTGCTAATAAACAGCTTTGTAACGTTAATTGAAAGGGTGTGCGAATCCTAGTGACTTGGCCCCGAAAATACACAAGAACAACCAAGAACTAGGCATCTAAAAGCTCAAATTGATGCTACAATGATCATCGTCACATCTCGTCTACAGCTAAAGTTGATACAGCTATCAACCTTCAATTTAATGATCCAGCACCTTTAGAAATTACAAACTAGTCTTTGCATTATCAACATAAAATATTTACCAGATTCAAGGCGGGTTTTCACAGCAAACTGCTCGTGTAAGATGTAACCTCGTCGACTCTTCTACCTCTCGACAGACAGCCATCCATGAATTGATAGAGTTTACGGCTCTGTTATCGAGTTCTGCTGTGTTGGAGGCTTATAGAAAGACTATTCATCTGAATCAGACTCATTATTATCAGCAGGAAGATATATCAGAGAGCATAAAACCGATCAGGTTCTGAATTAGAGAATTCTGAATGATAAAATGAATTAGAAGCGCTTCTCCTTGCACTTCTATCTCTTTTTCTCATGGACCGGCAACGCTTTGATTTTATTACATAGTAGGTCATGGTGCCCAAAACTGCAGCCATTATCACACCCCCTACAACTGTAATGAGTGTTGCAGCCCACCTATGGTGTCGTCCAACAACTATGTAAGAAGATGCCATGAAAGCAACTGAGGTGCACACTGATGCCAACCACATCAGCTTATTGATAACTACCACAACACGCTTCTCCGCTTTCGTTTCACCTCGGACAAGTGTGATCTGAACTACCACAACAGCCAAAGACGTAAACAGAGCGATCGCATTGAAGATGAAGAAAATCTTGAATGAAGCTGTCTTGGAGGCTACAGCCACCCCGCTGTCATCGTCACCACCAGGGACGGTAAATATAGCTGCAAAAGCAACGGTTGCAAAAAGCACGGCTACTACAGTTACGGAGTTAGTGGCATTGTTGATGCCTTCTCTATGGAGCTTCCTTAGCTCTTTGGCAATTCCACTAACATTTTTGTTTGTTCTTCTGGTTTGTTCAAGCTGCAAATGAACATCTTTCTTAATCTGACTCACAGTTTTTCTCAATTCATCCCTTGGTTGATTCAATTCATTAGCCCGGAGAGCATTAAAGCGAACTAAGGTAGCCTTAATTTCAGAAGCCTCTTCAGAGAGGGGAAGGTCTTCAGCTATATCAAGAGCAGTTTTGTGCTGACTGTTTAGTGCATTTACATTGATATCTTGAAGCTGCAACAGCTCATTTATTATCTGCAAAGGGCAATAGAAAGATCTGTTACACCAACTGCAATTTCGAAGTCACTATCTTCTAATCAAAACCACATCAAACCATTCTATACTACGATAGAATGATATCATTGTTTCTCAGAATAAAGGACAGCTCGTTATATCAATGATTCCCAAGATCCACAAGAGACAAAGCCAACTAATAAATTCATAAGCACAAGACATACAGACAGATGTACGATATGAGAAAACAGTAAGCAGAGAGAGGTGGACGACAATGACAATTCAATTTTTGAGCCTTTTCAAAACGGCACAACTGAAAATAGTAGAAAGATTGGGGGATACTTTGCAGGTGCTGCTATATACTGTTGAGCATGGATTACGTGCTACGGATCGATTAAGTTTTATCTTCACATAAACCCAGTGCATCAATTTGCATAGAAGCAAACTATTTTCCCTGCCTACAGAATTTTAAGATATTAAAACCTTTTTCGCTAATAAAGGGGCATGCTTTTCCCCTTCTATCTAAAAGAAAGCAGACATATTCAAGTGAGGGTTTTCTTCATACAACTTGTTTTGGAGGGAATTTTCATTGTCTTTCTGCATGTGTAGTTGAGTACTAGATACAGTGATACCATTGGAATGAACATCGGGTTATATACCAGTCAAATTACTTTGGTGCAACAGGAAGGGAGAATGTACATTAATTTCGAATATTAGAACCCTGCAGAATGCATAAAATCTCTCCTTTGTTTCTTGAAAGTTGGATATTAGACCTTTTAAAGTAGTTTAAAGAAGAAATTCCTTTTTCTGATAAAGGAAACTTTATTAGAGTAAAAGGCGTCGACACAAAGGAGGGTATAAGAAATCCAACTGCAAGAACATTAAATTACAATAAATTCCTCCAATATAGGACGAATATGTAATCTCCTTAATTTTTAGATCATCAAAATGTCATCAGCATAGCAAGGCAGATGAGATTTATCTAGGGTATTGCAACAACATTTCATCATCCCAATGCCATTAAGCGGCTGCGTATGGAAGTCGGATATATGCAACCTTACTCTTGTTATATCCTTGTAAGTAATGACAAAAAAGTTCTATTCGATCCCTTGATAGCAAAGATCATAAGCAACTTCACATAAATAAGAAATGCACATGATTTAATTAGTCGTTTTACTATTTTACATTATAGTCTGAAATCAAAAGATTACAAATCTTTGGTCTTGTCAAAAATTGAAGAGGGGAAGACAAATTACATCAACTTGATTGTATTCAAGGTATGCCAATTTCATAATCATACTTCCCATCCTATTCGTTTGCAACGATTTAAATCCTTAATATCAAAACACAGCTAAAGGCAAAATATGACTATAGAGCTCTATAAATGAGCTTTACCTCACATTAGAAGCATAGTTTTCCTAACCATGAAATTTTAATGGAAAGTTATAGTTTGACTTGCTTGAATCATACCAAAAGAACAAAAGGAAGAAAGGGTCGTAATTACCAAAACAATATCCTTTTAAATTACTTAACTATCTTACAAAAGTAATCATAACCTTCAGTGATTGTGTTGCAGGAAGTTACAATCCCTTAAATATAGTACTTCACTTAAAACTACAACACTAACTTATCATATCCGTTATTTTGATTGTAGAAACGGTTAGAGACAAACAAGAAGGGGGGGGGGGGGGGGGGGGGGGGGTGAATAGTTATTTGATAAGTTAAAGTAATTTTGCCCTGTTTTTGCGGAATTAAAACTTAAACTTGATGCGCAAAATTAGAAAGAGACGACACAATTTTATGTGGAAACCTTCTAGGCCTAAATAGAAGGAAAAACCACAACCCTAGGTTTTTAAATTCTCTACTATGTTTTAGGCAATTAGTTACAATTACATAAAACAAATAAATACAATTAGGTTACAACAATTTTCTCTAAAACCCTGTAAAAAGGCCAAATACCTAAGGATAAAATTAATGAGTTGCACAAGAAAATATTTTTAAGTTAATTGGCAATTTTGGAGCAAAAAATATTTCTTCTTATTTTTTCAATCTCAAACATGGACACTCACAAAACAACCGGTTAAAAATAACTCCTTGTAGCTATGTAAAAGAAATAACTACCCACTACATCCTTAATCCTAAAATTAAGGAACAGTAAGTGAAATTTGATATGCAAGAAAAAAGCAACGGTTTTTCTTTCTAAAATTAGGTAAGTTAGTTTTTCTTAATTAAACAAATAATTCAAGCCTATTAGAAAAATTAGGAGAAGTTTTCTCCACTTTTAAGAAAATGTACTGGTTATTTTAAAAGTAGTTATAAAATGTTCCTTATCGAACTTCCTGGGATATATTCGACACGTACAACGTTCATAGACCAAGTCGTAGACACTATCAACGATCTTTATCAAGACCGGATATCGACCTGCATACAATCTCTAAAATACAGTTGTTTATATTAAGTGTAATCATCATCAAAACCTAAAAGGGCCAACAAATTTCGCCTTTTTGATGATGACCAACTTAAACAAAATAGAGTAAAACTAATAGAGTAAGCCATAACTTAGCAAATTAAATCATCACAATAAAATTTACTAAGCACCTTATAATAAAACAGATCACTCTAATAATCATAATTATTACAACATAAGCAATAAAACTTAATATTTTTTAAATAATTCTAAAAATAAACAACATAAGTTACTAGGATAATAAGTGCCAACAAAAGGGGAGCAACTAAGTTGAAACATAACCGACACTTTACTAAACCTATTTTATCAGAGCATTCAAACCAAACCAATAATTACATCATCAGAGCATTAGACCGACACTACTTTACCTACGCAAAACAATCAAGAAGAATAGGAACAATGCCATACACCAAGCCTACCTCTTAAGTTTGTGCAATTATTCCCTCTTTTGGCATCATTCAAAAAAGAGGGGAGCTTATGTATAGCAATAGAAGGTAAGCAGGAATAGCAAAGAAGTAAAGCAAGTACTAATAGATGCAGTCACAAATAAGCAATGAATAAACATTGCAGACCAAAATTATAAGAGCAGCAATGTTCAGAAATATCAAATCACAAGTACTGTACCCAGCATGATACTTCAAAAACCAAAATAAAATTGTTTGTATGTTTGATTGACTAGCACAAGAAAAAGATAATAATGAGATGGATCAGACAGAAGGTTCTTTTTCGACCACAAATTCGGTCTACACCTCCACTGTATCCAACTTAGCACATAGACGTTCTTCGATATCAGGTTTGATAAAGATCGTTGATAGTGCCTACGACTTGGTCTATGAAGTATGAACGTTGTACATGTCAAATATATCCAAGGAAGTTAGACAAAGATCACTTAGGATGTCAAATGTAGACAGGAGGTCTAATGTTCCTAAGTTGATAATCCGACAATACTTGTTGATCAGTGAAGACAGTATGCTGTTCCCAAGACTCAAGTCTGAAAGAATCAACGTCAACTAAAAATTTTGTAGAATATATTTTTCAGATTTTTTAGTTGATGTATGGGTGAGATTAATTTATTGCATCATTAGTTTACTAAGTTAGTTGGAAAAATATTTTAAAACTATTTCTAAAATATAACCGGTACGTTTTTTTAATAGTGGAGAAAATTTCTCCTCAATTTTCTCCACATAAATAGGCTTGAATTAAGAGTTTAATTAAGAAAAACTAACTTGCCTGATTTTAGAAAAATAAATTACTTGCAAATTGAGTTCCACTTACTCTTCCTTAATTTTAGAATTAAGGATGTAGTGGGTAGTTATTTCTTTTACATAGCTACGTGAGCTCCTAATAAAAGGAGTTATTTTTTAACTGGTTGTTTTTTGGAGTGTCCATGCGTGAGTGTAGAAAAAATAACAAGAAATATTTTTTGCTCCAAAATTGCCAATTAACTTAAAAATATTTTCTTGTGCAACTCATTAATTTTATCCTTAAATATTTGGCCTTTGTAAAGGGTTTTTGAGAGAATTGTTGTAACTAGACTTGAGGAAGTCTAGGGTAGAAGCAAGAAGCTTCGAGTGAAGCAAGAGAAGGAGAAGGAGAAAGAGAAGGAGAAAGAGAAGGGGGAAGAGAAAGAGATATTGGCCTAGTGTTGTTTATTTGTTTTATGTAATTGTAACTAATAGCAAACATAGTAGAGAATTTCAAATCCCGGGGGTCGTGGTTTTTCCTTCTATGTAGGCCTAGAAGGTTTCCACGTAAAAAATGTGTCGTCTCTTTCTAATTTTGCGCATCAAGTTTATGTTTTAATTCCGCAATCTAATTCCGCAAAAACAGAGCAAAAACACTTAAACTTATCAAACAACAATTCAACCCCCCGTCTTGTTGTCTCTAACCATTTCTACATTGATGAATGATGATTATAAATATGAATGATGTGATTAGAAATTCAACTTGACAATACAATTTCTGATAACAATAACAAAAAAATATATCAAAAAAAGCAGCACAAAGCCAAAGATAACTCGTATTGTGCATCTCGAATTCAGTTCACCCTCAACTGAATTTTTAGAAAGTTAACAAAGATAACTAGAAAAATTGGTGTGTCAAAGCATGTTTATAAGCCATGATAAATTAACAAAAAAATCTGGAGGGTATGCCGACTAGAGTGAGTTATAAAATCATAGATCACCAGGAAGTCACCAAAAAGAGATAGATAAACATTTTATCGATCATTCCTTTGAAATAAATGGTATAATATTAAAAGGTAAGTGAGAAAATACCTCTGCACGCTTCTTCCTGGTAGCCACATGTAAAGCTGTATTACCAAACTTGTCTGTGCGCATGACGATAGCAGCATCTTTATCGAGAAGCGCTCTCACAACCTCACAGTTATTCCCTTTCACTGCCATATGCAAAGCAGTTTGACCTTTTTTGTCAGTCTTCCTAGCCAACATTGGATCCTTCTCAAGCAATGCTCTTACAATGTCCGCATGGCCCTGACGAACAGCAAAATGCAGTGGATTTTTTCCATTGGATTTGCATAAATCCACCAAGCTACCATCTCTTGAAAGAAGCTCATTAACTATAGCTGTATGTCCCCTTATAGCAGCTGATATTAGAGGAGTTGCATTTGATTGTCCAATTGTCTTTATTAGCCCAGGATCATGGTTTAAAAGCACTTGCACAATTGCTGCAATTATATTAAAAAAAAAAATCAAAACAATAGCAGTCGCTAATTTGCAAACATAAACTATTAAGCTAGCTGTCATCACTCATCACAGGATCAATTAACTCTTAAGTATATGATCTATGTCAGAAAACTCAATACTGAGTTTTAATTTTCACACTTCATAGATAGGTACCCGGGAAAGATTTAACAAATTAGCATATGATGCTAAAAAGTACCAACTAACACGTATCTTAGGTAAGGTACTATGGTACACTCTAAAATATCTAAAGAGAACATGACTGGGTTATATATAAAAAGTTTTGCTTCAGAAGACAAAAGGAATAGTGCAAAATATGATTGCAGCCTCTTTCAAGTCAACTACAAATAGCAAAAAACATTTAATCCAGAGATCAGCACCACCTGTTACATAATTTTTAATTTTTTTTTAAATGTTTGAAAGGAAGTCAGTCATTACAACCGCTCACAAAAGACCTAACATCTATTGTATAGTGTAGGGGGTTCTTTAGAGAAAATAGCTTACAGAAAAAGGTGTAGACTAGCATGCCAAATCATAAAAATGGGGAAGCCAAACGCAGTTTCAAAAGACATTTGATTTTATTCTAGTTATACTTGTAACCCAAGCTCTAAACCAACATTTTTAGTAATCCAAAAAAAATTTCTTACAGATTTTACTTTTAAGCATTTAAAAGCCTACAGCAAATAATAAAAAAGCTTATGACAAGACAGAAAATTATAAAGGATGTTCAGTTAATCACCAAGGTGTCCCTGATTAGCAGCAACATGCAAAGGATCAAACCCAGATCGGTTCTTCTGAGTAAGTGTATCCTTATTGGCATACTTCAGCAGTTCTTTTACCACATCAAGATGTCCTTTCTCAGCAGCCGTGAATAATGCAGTCTCTCCCAACTCATTAACCTCGTTCACCACCAACGCCCTTACCTCGGCAGCCTCCACTTCAAGCTCAGCTCCACTTAGATTATCACCAATCTGCGAATCAATGTGCCCACCCAAAATCTGTTTTACCGCTTCCAAATCACCACGTTGAGCAGCTAGGTGCAACTCAGTATCATTGTGGCGACCAGTTACCTGCTTCACATACTTTTTCTTGCCTGCTTGGTCAATACGTTTACCAGAATTGGACAGAACTAAAGCAGGTGCAGATGTAGAGGTTGGAGACGGAGAAGGGGACTGATCCATTGGTTTTCGGTTCAGTTTGGGCGTAATACTACCGAGTTCCAAGTCTTGTTCATCGACTGTATTAAATAATATCAGTGACATACCATAAATTTTATACTAAATTTACACGAAAGACTGAAAGAGTTCACAAATAAAAAATGAAATCAAATGAAACACATTATATGTACAGACCAATTTACTATTACTATAACAAGCAAATGATCACCAACAGCACAAGAACTTAAATTTAACAATATATTACTAGCTGATTACATTGTCTGATCTAATTTCAAACAAATATGGTAAAACAAAATTCAAAAATGACCCCCTCATACAAACCAATACAACCTACACCCAAACCCTTTAAATTTGTGTACTCCTACCCAGGTTTAATCCCAGGTCTTCCTGGAGAAACGTGGAGCTGATACCACTAGACCAAGGTTTCATACATAGATCCCGTTGTACACAATAAACCCTTAAATTAGGGTTGAACTGAGGTCCAGAACCATGGGTCTTACACCCGCGCCCATATCTACACTTAAGTAGATAAAATTAGCTGAAAAGCTATTTCTTAACACCCCCAAAAGAAAATGATCTATTCAAAATCATTTGTAAGTATGATTTCCAAAGATAATTCCTCTACATCATTAAACACAAATAATGTTAATGTATGATTGCGAAATTGTTACTAATTCAAGGAAAAGTATTGATAAGTTTCATTCTCTAGCAGGTCCATCTCAAAATCAAAGTAACCACTTAACCAAACAACCCAAAAACTAAAACATCAACCTAACGTTAAAGCATAAAATTCAACTGATTTTTTAGTATAAAATTTTCGTTCAAAACTGAATTATCTACTTAGAGGTGTTAAAATTCTGGGCATAGTAGTAAGACAACTTGGACACGCAAAAGAAACTAATCAATTTATACATACGAAATTATGAGTTGAACAACAGTGGTGAAAATCAAATAAATGCAATGAAATAGAAGATTCCAACAAAGATCAAAAAGTAAAAGGAATTGAGAGTACAAGAGAGTTCAAAAACTGACCTCGGTAGATTGATGAAGTCATAGTTGATGATAAAGATAAAAGTTAGGTAGAAGATGAAGACAGAAGTTTAGAAGCCATTTCAATGGAGTAAGGAAAGAGAGTAAAGTAAAAGGAAGAAGAAGGGAAGACGCCGAATGAGTATAGAATTCTAAGCAGTAACGACAGCAGACGAAGTTACAGAGAAACAAGCTCCAACGACTTACTCCCTTCGTCTCTACCCCCACCACTTTTTTTTACCGCCGTTTTATATTCTATAGAAAATTACGCTGAATAATACTCCCTCCTATTCAAAATAAATGTCCACTTTCCTTATTCCGTAAAGTCTCTTTACTTGTCCACTTTCTATTTTTGGCAAAACTTTTTACCTAAATACCCCCAACTATCCCAACTTATATTATTTAATAATACCGCACCTACCACCTTTTCAATTATTATAATCACTTAAAATATCCCACTACCACCTTTTCAATTATTATAATCACTTAAAATACCCCACTACCACCCCACTACCTTTTTTTCTTAAAATCCGATCCAAACCCAAAGTGGACACTTTAATTGAATAGGAGGGAGTATAATTTTTTATTAATTTTCTTATAATAATAATAATATTAACTATTCATAAACAATGAATAATACCGACTTATAGTTATTTCCTATAACAATACTAATTTTATTATATTAACTAATTTACTAATTTTTTTTGTCTTGTAATCATTTATAGTTTGATTTTTAATATGTTAGGGATTTTCTAAAAAACACCCTTTTAAATTAGTACTTTTGAAGTATTATTCATGTTTAATCAAAAGTTAGTATTACTGTAGGGAAATAAGTAAAAGATTGTATTAACCCTGGTAAATTTTTCCTATGTTCTAATTTAAAAATTGGAATATTTTACATGGTAATTATGCATGAATTATTGCAAAAGGCCAATGGTTACAATTCTTAAAAAAGGTTTCACAAAAGAGCATTCCACTTTTGAACATTAGTAGGTTTCATGGGAGACCGTCTATTCTATAGACGGAAATCACAAAGTCCAGCCCAAACACAAAATGACATTTTAATTTTTGAAGAAAAACGAAAAAAAAAAGAAAAAATTTAATAATCGTCCTTTTTTGGAAACCGGAACAACCATTTTTAACTTGCACCATTAACTGCCATTTTTAACTATCACCATTAACGGGTCCAGAACAACAAATTTAGAGCAATCCCTAAGAATACCTTTAAAAGACAAACCATTAAATTATATGAATCAAAATGATATGAATTAGTATAAATGTTAAAAATCTTTTAATGGTAGAGTTAGCTTAACAACCGATATTTGGTCAGCTCCCCCACATTTAGAGCCTTATATGTGTGTAACAGCACATTGGATAGACCGTAATTGGTGTATTCAAAAAAGAATAATCGCGCTTGAGTTAATGCCCGAAAAACATACGGGTGAAAACATTAAATGTAGACCTTTTAATAACCATCGGATAGCGGTTACCCGATGGTGGTTATTCCTGTAGGTATATAGGGAAGATGGGAGTGGTGGATTCCTGAATTAGGACAACAGTTACCTGGAAGTAGGGGTGTGCAAAATAAGACCGGACCGGCGGTCCGGACCGGAATCGGCTAAGACCGGACCGGAACCGGACCGGAACGGGTGCATCCAGTCCGGTCTCCGGGTCTTACTTTTTTCCAATTCCGGGTTTTCGGTCCGGTCCGGTCTAGACCGGGAAAAATCCGGGTTGGACCGGATGAGACCGGATATCATAAAAGTTATTTGGAAGAGGAGTATTATTTATAATTATTATGTATATATTTATTTTAAAGGACTTAAAATTTTTTTTTTCAACACAAAATAATTTTTTAATTCAAATATGTTAATTTTATAATAATTAATTTGCTAAATTAATTTAAAATATTTTATTTTTCAATTTATTTTTTGTTAAAAAAAAAAATATTTCCGGTCTAACCGGTCCAAACCCGGAACGGACCGGAAGAATTCCGGATTAGACCGGGACCGGACCGGATGGAACCGGTCCGGTCTCCGGTCTTAATTTTTTGGGATTCCGGTCTTCCGGTCCGGTCCGGGTTTGGACCGGTGAACACTCCTACCTGGAAGAGTGAGGTAGTTACGGAGTAGTTACTTGATCATTACCCTGGCTGAAAGTGGGAAAGCCAGATCTTGACTGGAGCTATTCAATATAGAGTCAAAGTTGACCAAATATCTTGACTTAGTCAATGGAGCTATACTTTATCCATAACAGCACTGTAAAATTTCAATTTCAATTTCATTGGAGTATAGAGAATTGAAAATCAAGAGATGCAAATTAGTACTGTAAAATTTCAATTTCAATTTCAATGGAGTACTTAAATTTTTGATGAGTTTGTTTAATGAACCGATTACATGAATTGGTAGTATATAACATATTCTGGGGCCTCAATTATCAGCTTAAACTTTTGGTTGAGTTGGTTCCTTAATACATAATCAGTTGAAAATGGTATGATAAGTTGATATAGAAAGTAGGTGAAATGAATTGTAGTGTTCGCCAAATTGATCTAGAATGTTAATAAAGCCTTTTTTGGAGCATAGACTGTAGATGTATAGTGTAAGCAACTAAGTTTTTAATCTCGTCCAATTTGGTGCTATTGTAATGGTGTTTGGTCAATATTAATGAAGGAATTGCTATAAGCAGCAATAACAATCAGTTTCATTATCAATTACAAATCCAAGGGCTAACTACGAGGAGTTTCTAGATGTCTAAGCCATTGGAAGATGAAGAAGAAGTTTGCTTTTATTAGAATTAAACAAGGGCAATATTGTAATTTCAGAAGTTAACCACCATTAAATGTTTTTGTGTTATATAGTTACGGTAGTTAGTTTTGAAACAGTTAGGTGCTATTTTGTAGAAAAAAAAATAAGATTAGCTACCACTGGCTTTCTCTATACTTGATGCGTACTATGTAGAATTTTCCAATATTTTATTAAATAATGATAAGAACTAACCATTTAATCAAAATTTCAACATTGTTGAAATATACGTAGTAATAAATAATAAATGTTTCCACTTATTAAATTCAATTTAATATGATGAATATATATAAACATGTATATCCACATGACATATAAATTCTACCCCTTACTCATAACTACAATATAAATTGATTGACTTGGGTAATTAATTTTATAAGTCATTTTAGTACGTCAAATTAAATTATTACCTTTTTTATCTTTCAATAATTAACTTGGGTAAACTATTTCAAATATTTATGTCATTCATGTCACTTTGTTATATACTCATGTATGTCTGCCTTGACAATAATCCATAAGTAGATTAATACTCATAAATAGTTTATAAAATTAATTACCATAACCAACCAAAAGATATGGTTACATCAAATAAATTTAATCAACTTTATTCAACATAAATAAATAACTTTGAAAATGGATTGAAGGTGATATGTAAACTTTCTTTTAATTTTTGATATTTCCCACACAAAAATACTTAGGTTTGAGATAAGAAAATTCACAAAAAGATACAATCAATCACACTAAACACTTAGTACGAAGTGATTAATCCAAATGAATATACTTTTTAAGGAAGAAAACAAAATCAAAAACTTTTTAAAGAGTTTATAATTTATAAACATTTTTCACAATTTCAAGAAATAGAGAAAGACAATAAAAAAAATCTTATAATCACACAAATTAAATTTTCATACAACTCTAGAGAATAAAGATGCAAGATATCCATCCTATATCCAATCAATAAATGATAATTTAATCAGTTTGGTAATGAAGTATGAACACAAAACTATAGTCAAGAAACAGAGCTGCACCGTAAGAACGGGCTTCTGCCTCCTGAAGTGTCAGTGTTGTACAACACGACAATTGGTCATGTTGCACGACAAGCATTGCGCGCTGCACGACATGTGCTCGATCAACCTTTTGTTCACTTTGCTTTGCTTTCTAAAACACTTTGGACTATTAGACATAATTTTATATGCGTCCCACTATAATTATTGTACACATAGAATAGGTTATAATCGGCTCTAAATGCCAACACATGAAGTAGATTATGGGATAAACTATTTATTATCAATTTGTTTGAAGAGGATTCAAGAAGCCCTCTTTTCAATCCGATTGATTGTTTAATAGAATGATGGTATGTTTATGATGCTCTTATGTGGCAATTGGCAATAGTTGAACTTGCAATTTAGTAAAGTTTATTTTTCATTTCTTATGATCTCAGTTTTTTTCTTTTTTTTTTTTAACTTTCTTTTTATCAATTTTTATGACACATCAAACACAAAATATCATTTAATTTTAAAACAGTTAATGAAAAACACATAATTCTACCATGCTATGGAGCTAATTAATATGAAAGTACAATGGCATACATGTAAAAAACGTTTCTTTAAAATTGAGTGCTATCATATATAATATCCTATTTATAAATTAGTGATAAAACTTGATATTGATATTGATACACCTTTAAGCATGTACTTTTTTCTACTCGGAATTCAAATTTGTTTTTTTAATTAGTTATGTCTATACTTAACTTATCAGTATTAGCATCATTGGTATGCCGGATAATTTAGAACAAGGTGGCGAAACATATCGTTAGTGTTTGAAATAAAACTAGCATAGAAAAATTAAGTTATCAGAAAAACCGGCCTCAGCTCAATCATGCAAGCTCACTCGACTAGGTCGTATGTTGGTCTAGTCAAGCTTTCTCCAATTTTTGCTCATCAAAATTCCAAACGTGCGTGGCCAAGGGCAAATCGAGTCATACACATTAATAACCCTAAAATACAGTTTTGAGTGGATCCCTAAAATCAAATCAACTAGCTTGTCAATGTACTTCCTCCGTTCCATAATACTCGCTACATTTTCTAGTTTAGGAAATGTCATATTACTTGCTACATTTCCTTTTTTAATAAAAAACCAATCATTTAAAGTTATACCTACTCCTATTTTTATCCTACTCTATATCTAATTACTATTATTTTTCTTTTTCATTTTTCAACAAATAATTTTAGGTTGTGTTTGGGAACTAGCATTTCATTTCAAATTAATGATTTCAATTATGAAATCATGAATGTAGAATTTGAGAATGACAAGGTTTGGGATGTCATTCTCAAATCCTCATCTTTAAACCATTTTGATAACAATTGTGGATTTGACTCAAATCCAAATTTGAAATTCTAGTATTTGCCAAACACTAATTTTGAGTCAAATCCATATTTTCAAATGAAATCCTTATTCTCAAACATAGCATTAAAAAATTCCAAAAAATCAATTTTCCACCTACAACTCATCATTGCACAATAACTTCTTAATCTTTGTGCCCATGCAATGATAGCAAGTAAATCAGAACGGAAGAAGTATTTACATACATATAAGAATCATTATCAATCCAATCCGAGACACTATACATAAAACTGACACGAAAACCGAAATCCACACTTGTCTAAACATAAATAAGGGTTTGGAGTTAGATATAGGAAGGGACATAATCAGTTGTACATTTCTATTATCCTTCATCTTCATTTAATGTCCAAATTTAATGTAGCAGGTAGCAGTTTCTTATGCTAACTTAATCAAGTATAGAACCTCCATCAAAGTCTTCTACATGAACATAAAAATATATGGTCAGAAAAAATACAACACAACCCACAAAACATACAATTAACACATGGTTTACAATAAATGGGTCTTGCGTCATGGTACTAATGGAGGTTGGCACTCAAAGTTGGACAATTCAACTTTAACCTTTTGAGAAAATACAAGTTTGTAACGAAGTTGAGATGCATACATATATTATGAGATCATAATCTAGAAAAACGGTAACACAAGACTTAATATTAGAAGTTTAGAACAAACACGTGTGAAGTGTATGACTAATGTGGGTGAAAGTTGCAGGCTTTTGGATAGTTGTAGGAATCGCTCTCTTTGAAGACCCTTTAGAGCCGAGGGACTCTCTAACTACATACTCCTATATGGGTATGAGATGTCATCTATCTTCCCTCCCTAGACCCTGACCATAGTTTGTCTATGAAGTGGATACACTGGATATGATGGTGATGATGATGACGACGTGTGAAGTGTAATTGTGAAAATAAAATTGTGCACCTCTTTTCAGTTGTCTTTTTACTGTCCTACAATCCTCGCTCTCTAATAACTGCTTCTCACTTAGGTGAGATTTAGGAGATTGAATGTGCACAACCTTGTCATTGTTAGATCAATGAATGAAATAGAATTCAAATCCTAGTGTTCTATCCTTCCACTTTAGGAGAGATCGTATTCTTAACAAAATTTGTCTATGTCTTCCCACTAAGCCCCTCCCCCACAAATCCTTTCCTTCCTTTTTGTCATCCAAATAAGCATTCCTCTATCCTTCGAAATCCCTTTTCTTTCTTTCCCTCCATTTCTCTCTATCCAAACACAGTATCAGGGCCCAACAAATTTTTAAAAGTAGATGAGATTGATCTGGTTTTTAACATTTATCACCTCAATGCTGATAATTGCTTCTCACCTAGATGAGGTTTGGGAAGATTGATGTGCACAACCTTGTCATTGTAAGATCGATAAATGAAATAGTTAAAATCCTAGTGCTCGCAAAGCGATTGATGTTGCATGATTTTTTGTTTCTTTGCTCATATTATTTCCCTTTCAAATACATGACGAAGTATCAAATTAGTCTTAGCCTAAACCCCTATGTACAAAGACATACAACTACCTAGTGTAGTGTGTACCTCATGAACAGGAATGTTATCTTTTAAATGGTGTTAAGGGGCCTAAGGGTGTGGTAGGTAGGAGAGGGAGACAACACATCCTCAAAAGTGCAAGAATTTTCAAAAGAGGAAAATAAAATCTAACACAAAATACAACCACTTGAAAATGATAATTGGAAATAGAATAAAAATATTATATGCAATATCTAAGGTTACTAACCTTAACCAAAAGGTTGTTAATGACGTTAAATTACCCATACTAGAGAAGAATGTGACGACATATAAGTCTAACGAGTTTCCGTCTTAAAATAAATTGATACAAGGTGCAGCAGCCCACTAAATTATATGTTGGTTATACTGAAAATTTGAAATGAATTTAATTTTATATATTGGTTGTGTATGCACTAAAACCGCAGCCAATTAACAGCAGTCAATAGCTTTTTTTCCACTAGTGTATCACAAAAAAGCATACAATAAGCTCATAATTAAATTTATTCCAAAACTAAGCGTGTAATTCCCAAACATGAGGTTTGGGCTGTTCGCACTTACTAGGTGCGAACAGTTTCTTGTTTTAAAATCAGCATGTTGACCATGTTTGACCTGTTCGCATTTACTAAGTGCGAACAACCACTTGATTTTTTTTACCAACTTGCTTATGTTCGCACTTAAAAACTGCGAACTAACCCAAACCTGTGCTCTGAGGTATTAGCCGCTTATATTTGAAATAAGTTTGATTATGATCTTATTGTATGCTTTTTTTTGATAAATAATCTTATTCATTTCAAATTTTCAATTATACTCTTAGCAGGCTTTCGGATAGTTGCAGGTTCCTCTTTTTTTGAAGACCCTTCTGAAGCTGAGGGACTCTTTTAACCGCACTCTCCTCTATGGGTATGGGCTGCCGAGTGCCGTCTCTATATTTCGGTTATAACTTGAAATATAGTCAATTCTCATTGTATAAATTTAATAACAAGAAATATATACTTTTGAATGAGCATTTAAAAGGGTTCCATAATTTTAAGGGAATTGAGCAGAGTACAAGGGACATATTGTACACAGTGACAGTTGTGATTTAAGAATTGAAGTAAATTAATTCCTTTGTCTGAAACAAATCTACTGCTGGGACCATCACAATGGAAAAAAATGATCATGAAAATTATCAAATTTATTTTATTGGTGACTAACTCAAAAAAAGGTGCACATATTCAGCATCTTAAATGTTACATTTCCTTTCCTATAGCCATAGCCAGACCAAAATCAAAATTTCATGATTACCTCAGTTCTAACAATGATGGGTAATTCTTTTTTGTTGCTTTTAACAGCAATAGATTACGAGAGCTGTTCATTCGGGTTATTGGGTAGCTTTTAGGGTTAGTTGTTTCGGTTCGGTTCAAAATCGGGTTTTGTGTCCACATTGATTTTACATAGTTTAGAGTTCATTTTGAAGCTTGGTCAAAGTCAGGTTCTTTTTCCATGTCGGATGCATATTGAGTTATCGAGTCTATTTGAACCGTATCCTATGATGTTTAACATATTCAAAGAGATACTTTATTATACCAATACCATTATGTGACTTAGAAGGTTTAAAAGAGTTGGATATATGAAATTTTACCCTTATGTTTATACTTATAGCCAATATAACTTCACATAAAAAAGAAATGGCTCCCACTAAGGGTCATTTGACGAGTCAATTTACTACAGTCCTAATACGAATCTTTGGCTCCATAGATAGGTATTAACATATCCAAGAGAGAGAAAAAAATATAGAGCTAATCTTGTGAGATATCGTCTTTCGGTGAGAAAACATCAAATAAGGAGCTTATATTCTCATAATACATATGAGATGGATCATTTAACCCATGTATGATACTCGTCTCTAAGTGAAACTGTCTCATACAACAATTATCGATGGAGGATTATTCCGATTTCAAGTTTATAGTTAATACAAAGTGGCCCACAGTATTTACCAAGAATATACTTTAATAACAAGGGTCATACAGTGGCTGATGGAATTAGATATGAATGCTTTCATCATGCTTTAATGAGCCAACTTTCTGCCCATGTCTCTTAGTGATTGAAAGACTGAAACAGATAGGGAAGAAAAAGTTCACCCAAAAACAGATAATAACAATATTTATTTTATGCCCAAAAATTCTTATAAAGAGGCTTTAAAAGGCACATACTATCCTTACAATCTACAACACAATATATCAGAAAACACCCATTAAATATTTTACACTCAATCTGATCTTTATTCTTCTCTTAGTTAGATTTCTTGTGATGGAGGTTGTCACAGCTCTGTACCTGTTTACGTTTGCGTACATCGTTTACCTTGTGTGCAAACGGGAAGTTCGAAAGAGGGATGAATGCTGCTACATGCTTCATTATGAGTGCTTCAAGCCTCCAGAAGACAGGAAGCTAAGCACGGAAAGATGTGCGAGCATTGTATTCCGTAATAAGAGACTGCGGTTAGAAGAGTTTAGGTACTTGTTAAAAACGATAGTGAGTTCGGGGATTGGAGAGTCAACTTACAGTCCAAAAAATGTGGTTGAAGGAAGAGAAGCAAGTCCTACTCTTAAAGATGCCTTAGAAGAGATGGACGAAATCATATTCACAACACTGGATAAGTTATTTGAAAAGTCGGGTGTGTCTCCATCAGAGATTGATATCCTTGTTGTGAACGTGTCGTTGCTTTCTACAGTACCCTCGCTCACAGCTAGGGTGGTGAATCGTTACAAGATGAGAGCAGACATTAAGACATATAACGTTGTGGGGATGGGGTGTAGTGCAAGCCTGATTGCCATTGATATTGTGCAGCAGATGTTTAAAGTGCACAAAAATATGAACGCGATTATAGTAAGTACTGAATCCATGGGAACAAACTGGTATATGGGTAGAGACCGATCATTCATGCTGTCCAACTGTCTGTTCCGCACAGGAGGTTGCTCGATGCTCTTCTCAAACAACAAGAAATTGAAGCATAGAGCTATAATCAAGCTCAATTATATATTGAGAACTCATCTTGGATCTGATGATGAGGCATACAAGTGTTGTTATCAGAAAGAAGACGATGAGGGCTACCCGGGATTTTGTCTCACAAGGCACCTTCCAAAGGCAGCTGCTCAAGCCTTTACTCAAAATCTTAAGGTGTTAGTCCCTAATATCTTGCCTCTTCGAGAGCTCATCCGTTATCTACTTGTATCTACAACTTGGACACCCGGTGATCTTGAAAAGGTCGGACAAGGATTGAATTTTAAAGCCGGTATTCAACACTTCTGCATACATCCAGGAGGAAGAGCGGTTATTGATGGTACTGGAAAAGGTTTGCAGCTCAGTGACTATGATCTCGAACCCGCTAGGATGGCCCTTCATCGATGGGGAAATACCTCTGCTGCTGGCTTCTGGTATGTTCTCGGTTACATGGAGGCTAAAAAGAGACTCAAAAAAGGCGATAAGATTCTCATGATCAGCTTCGGAGCTGGTTTCAAGTGCAACAATTGTTTATGGGAGGTTATGAGGGATCTCAAGGATACGAACGTTTGGGAAGACTGCATACAGGATTATCCCGTTAAAACCCTCGTAAATCCCTTTATGGAAAGGTATAACTGGATCAATGACGATACACTAAGCTTCGTTCGATTGAATTAGACATCAGATCGGATTGTTAGCGCGTTTATTTCCTATCGCATCGATCAATATCAATGTTGTTTGTTTAATATGCTTTTCTTTGTGTTTTCTCTTATTTTACAAGCTTACATTCCCAGCAGATTGAACTGCTGGTTATAGCACTATATGTTTTTCTGGTTATAGGCTCTTGTAATTCTTACACCAATATGAATATGATCATCTTAAATTAGTCACTTGCCCCTAACAAAAACAAAGAATGTCAATTAAGAAAAGACTATTTTCCAAGATTTTATATTAAAGATGAGTACATCCATTTTGCACTTTTTTTTGGGCTAAAAGACAACCTAGTAAGCATAGTGAAATTGGCATTGTTTAGTCAATTAGCACATATCCTATGCACTATAATTATAGTGGGACATATTAAGAGTTTCTTCTAAATAGTCCAAAGTGTTTGGAAAAAAAATACAAATTGAAGTAACTGAAACTGAAACTGGTGATGAGGTGCTACAATAATTGTGACGAGGTGCGACGACTTTCTACCTCATCTGGACATTAGTTTCATTGAAACAAAGCTTTGTTTCGTGGAACCTAATGTTGATGGAAGAGTATAAAGTTCTTTACAAGTTCTTTCAAATAGAAATGAGTTTGTGCAAGAGAATAGGTTAGAATGATTGTGTGTTTTTAAGTTGTATGGAAAACCCTAACTTAACTGTCCCACTCCCTATGTAATTAAAGATCAAAACCTAAATTTTCACCAGCTCAAGAGCAAAGATCACGTAAAACGCTAACAATGGGCAAAATCGTCCATACAACTACCCGTTAAACATCAAGGTCAACAGATTAACGACTCCTCGATAATTAATTTTCCAGTAAATCTAAAATGATGCCATATTATACCTTCGACGACCCGTCGATACCTCAGGTCAACGGTTAGTCAGACCCTACCACATTTTCTCTTTTAATTAATTTAATTTGTGGTTTATTATATGATCTATTTTAGCACAAATCTATCTCCATAAGTCTAGGTCAGATACTACAGTGAGACTTTGTATACCAATTAGCTAAATGTCAATAATCCTCCCCTATTTAACTTATGACATTGGAAACTTTAACTTCATTTTCATCAGACTTTAATCCTTCGCATAACATGAATGGTAATATTGAACCATCACTTAGTGACTGAACTTATTTTGCTAAAATGTTCATCATGACCCCTTTCTTGTAACACAAATTCTTGTGAGAAACAGTCTCTTTGAAATACCATCTCTAATTGGGTCAGCCCATAAAAATGTAGAGTAAGTAATAATAAACTTTAATGGGTTGGGTCAGATTAAAATCTCTCTGAAAGAGTCTCTCAAGAGACTAGCTGTTCTTGTAATATGTACGTATAGCACCTTACAAAAGGTTTATAAGGGGAAGCAGATTCTAAACAAAATAGCAAGAACAATAACGAACATATCTAGGAAGTACACTACCGAGATTTTATAGAGGAAAACGGCATAACATTGAACACAAATTGTTGCAAATTTGTGATCTTTCTCGGATCATGATGTTCTCCATCCAAGCTTCAACACTAATACAAAACATATATTCTTTGAACAAACCAGCTTTTACTTGTACCGCTGAATCATTGCTATGTTCTCCACGACTATAAAACGCTAACAAAGACATCGCAAGATCGATCTCCAAATCCCACGATAACTATCACCAGAAATAAATAAATACTCATTGTAAATCACATCAATTGTCCTATTTGATTTTACACGCTATCTAATGCACTAATTTAATTTTAAATTCTTTATTTGCACATAAAATTAATAAAAAATTAATATTAATAAAAATTTACATTGAAGCGCATCAAACAAAATTCCACTCTAACTATATTTTGACATTTAGATTAAAAATAAATACAAATTATAATGATCAATGAATAGTATCAAAAAATCTAATGGGGGTAATCCTCTGAATTGGAGGGAGTGAGAAACTGAACCTCATGAATCCCAACAGCTCTGTAATTTCAAGGTTAAAAAACTTCAAGAATGCAAAGGAAGAGAGCATTTGATGCACTTTATGGACTTTTCTCTGATTTTCAGAACTTATTCGGTTCCAGAATTGAATTGTGATCCTATCAGTACCCAGTACCCTCGAATTTAATCCTTCCTTTAAGCTTTTTCCGCATAAGAGAAGTTCCCAAAATAAACAGATTCAGTCCGTCAATGTGCTGCAATACGCTTCAGTATACTTACCTGAGTTTGACGTTGCATTTTCATTAGACATAATTTATCGTTTACATTGTTACAGTAGTAACGAGAGCCAAACATATCGCGCAATGCATAGCAGGAAAAAGGAAGATAGTACAGCATTATAAAAAAAAAAGTACCTCATGAACAACATATTATGACGTATCGAGCTTCCTGGAAGTGTATTTATCACCATGTAGTGTAATTCTCCAGTTATCAGCTTGGAAAACGAAGATGGAATTCCTTTTAGGAACAACTGTAACAGTCAAAACAACTAATCAAGCACTAATAATAATTGATTTATCAATATATGCCAAACTGCCAAGTGACCTATGATGATCGGAAATGAATAAATCTATTACACACAAAGCGGAATCAACTAAAACTTTACGCTACCTATTAAAACAGCATCAGAAACACATCCGACAAAATTTATTTACAAGTTTTTTCTTATAAAGGGATAAAGGAAAATTCATTCTACCCATTGCAACTGTAACAGTCAAATCTTAATCTACAAACTGGCAAAAATGTTGTAGTAAAGAAAAATTCATGTCAAAAACCTCTCATAGATCTGATACTATGTTTTGATTATAAGATAGAATTCAGATTATGCCTTCTAGTTTTTACACAAAGCAAATTTGCACAGCAGTTTACATAAAAATTGTTAATTAGTGATCAAGTGGAACTTTCCACAGTAGCCATGGAAGCGCCAACTTCACCACCAAATTCATCACGGAAGACTATGTAACATCATATTCAATATCCTAAATCAAACTCTCAGCTTCCTATATGGCCCGTTCAAAAAATTGTCAATTAGTGATCAGGTGGAACTTTACACTTTGTGATTCCAGGCAAACCAGTGCGAATGACATATCAAGAATATTGAATTTTAGAATTGGTTGCTGAGCTACAGCTGACCATCAGAGCTTCCTTAAGCAAGAAATAGGCATGTAATAAAAGGTTATAGAAATAATCGCATACCTACACAATTCATAAACATGAAACCAAAAGGCATTACCAATTCTAATCCAAAAAAAGTTTTGGAAAACATTACGATTCAGCAATCACATACCAAGAGAATAGGTCCAGAAGAGGGATTGAGAGGCACAAAACAAGTAATCATGGAACCCAAATCAAAGACCAAATAGTCCCAAACAAAGGGTTGGAACTCGTAAGACCATGCTAGGGAGGTATTACTGGCTAATTGAGATAATTTCTACAGATTTTGTATCTCAAGAATTCATCCAAAAAGACTAGGAATGAATTATATGGAAAAAGCTCTTACAAACATGTTAAAATGCTACTGATTTAAACTTACAAGTTATAACACAAAATACTAGTGGGAAAAATTTTCAAATAAGGCTGAGGTCTAAGTTCGTTCAATATTTTGTTTTCTAAATGATTCGTTATTTGAGGGACGTTTGGTTTCCAGATTTCCACTTGGTATCTTCAGAAAGTTTAAACACAACTGAAAACAGATTTAGTAGTGTTGCGCAATTGGCCTCAGCCCTCAGCGAGTCTCACCATATATCTCATCTCCCTTTTTTCTATGACTACTGTCTCTACCTCTCTCTGTGTATTCTTTCTTGGATGCTGGTGATAGTTTACCGGTTTGTGGCAGGGGTAGATATATCAAATGAAAGGATGTTACAATTACTCAAGTGAATACCACATCCAGGCAAGACAACAGTGATCCACCTTGTTTGAATCTGAAGTTTCTGGTGGCCCAGTTCCAGCATTTTATTCTTTACCTCCTCTTTAATTTGTTTTGGAACTCTTGAAACACAACACAAAACCTAAGAATATTTGTTATAAAGAGTAAAGAACCTCTTTGTTTTTACCATCCAATCCCAAATCACCTAGCCTAGGTAGGAGTCACTTAATGTAATAAAACTATCAAGAGCTTAGTATGGAGACATGTAAGATGGTTGAACAAATGTATGTTTGATTTAAACTTAGCTTAGAAACAGATTCTCACTAAAAATTATCAAATGATTAACAATTGGTAGGCATGTCTGGTTGAGCAGTGTAATTGTATTCACACCAAAACTTACTAGAAGATTTTCTATTAAAAGTATTGAGAGTTGTGTCTCATTTTAGTATGAAAATCAGTTTTGTTCTAGTTTTCAAGAAATGCTTCAAAAAACAAAATCTGAAATCAGTCAGCTTTCCGGAAACCAAAAGCAAATGAAAACGATATTAGGTGTACCAATAATTATTTGTTTACATGTTATTACGTCAGCAATTCAGTACTAGTGTTCCATTTGTAACAGCAATACAAAATATTGTAGCTCAGAAGTCAGGTACAGAGTTCTATTCTAAAATGGTCAACCGCCAATGGGACCAGAGAAGGTGGAGTGTCAATTTCATGTGATGGGATTCATCAGTATAGGGTGAATAAAAAAGGCATCTAGTGCTTTTATAAAGCAACAAATCAAATTCGACTACAAAACATACTACATCATTTAAGCCGAACTACAAATACAGATCTGCATTATCATCTAAATTCTGTAGCATTAGAGAATACATATCTCAAAAACAATTACAATGTTAAAGCCTTAATCCTAAAATAATGGATTTGGGTGCATGAATAAAAGGCTTCAGAAACATGCCTTAAAAGACGAAATAATACCTTAGAAAAAGAATGTTTTAGCATTTGTTTATAAATATATTGTTTCAAATTTTAAACTTTTATAAAATTATATTGAGAGAACCTAGAAGGGGATGAATTAACGGTTACATGGAATGCGGGACCATGTTTATTCATTTGCTTTTTCCTTCATTTTGAAGTAGTGAAAAGAGTAATGATAACAAATCAACACAACCAAATTTATTTAGGTATCTTGACTTGTATGATGCATGATGCTTTTTAACATTTTTTTAATGTGTTTAGGTACTTTCACTTCGACTCCGCCAAATATTTGTAGTACTTTGGTTTTGAATTATCATAACAAAACTATAGTAAAATGACTCATTAAATCATGTGCATCGCTTATTTATTCATGTGACGTTGCAATGAAGTTTGCTACTAAGGGTCGATTGGCAACAACCTATTTTTTTCAAGTGACAATCCTAAACCTTGCCTGGATAGGAGCCCAGGTGGGGCTAGTTTTTTGCATTGTGAAGTATCTTCACTCAGATAATGTGTTGTTAACATTTTCACGATGTTTAAGGAATGTGATTTGAAGTTGCATATGATGTAGTCAATTGGAAATAACCTCTTTATTATGACAAACAAACATATAACAAGGAAAAGGTCGCGTACCCCAAAGCCCCACCTTAGATGTAAGCCACTTTATGGCGTTGGAGTAATGAAATATTGTTGTGTTGTTGTTAACGAATGACATCATACTAAGTTTAAATCTGTATCGGCAGGATTTTGCAAAACAAAGATCAGTTATAGTTATCACTGCAAGAACTAGGTATGTAAATTATAATTCTCACGTGAAAGTAAGCCTAACCTAGCCCAAATGTAATTAAATTAATTATTTTGACACCGTACAGTTTATTTTTCTATTTTAGAAAGGCAACTTCCTCTTCTTCACAATCAAAACTTTGACAATTCTTAGGAAGAGCATGGAGAGGATTTATGAAGTTGAATGTGTAGACAGTAATATAGAACTTCAAATAGATTGGAAAGTTCAAGAAGGATTAGTTGTGAAACAGGGATATGGAGTTGGCTTTTACTCTGCCTCTGATAGGGCTTTTCAGTTGGTCATATGGATCATGAGGATCACTTATGACAGCTGCTGAAAGAGTCTGCTAATCACTTGTTCATTTATGAATATCTTGGAGTAATATTTAGCAAAAAGTTGTCCATTTTTCAAAGTAGATATGCTTCATGTGGGTTAGAGGTAGATGTCTGAAGCTGCAAGTTTAGGAAGCTTGTTATTCAACATTCAGATTTCAGAGAGATGATAAACCATTCTGCAGTGTTGAAAATGCTTCACTGCAACTTCTTGTTCCTTGTAAAATATAGACCAATATAGGTAACAGTGCAAGGAAAGGTTTGCAAAAACTATGGGTCAAAAAATACCACCCTTTGATAACCTTACAAGTTACAAGATACTATTCAGCTGTGAGAATAGGAATAAAAAGGAAAAAGAGAGCGTCCACAGATAGAAGAAAATGGCACAAGGATGAAAACAGCACAATAAAACCAAAAGTCATTACCTCCTGATGAGACATCATTAATTACCTGAATTTGTATGTGACGTAGTGGACAAATAAGAAGACATGCACTATGAATACAACTAACAGATCTTTCCAAAAGACTTGATGTTGGCAATATTAACAGCAGAAACACTCATAGGTTAAAAGGATAAAAGACATTACATAACACAATCAAAAAGGCATCTTGTGAATTAGAGAAAGGCCTACTTACCTCGAAAATCATTTTCTCGTGTAATTATTCCAAATGTCTCAGCAGTTTCGCGAATCATAATGCCAACCACACCAATAAAGGAATTAAATTTGCACTCAACAACTGCAAAAATAATTGATATATAAATGTTAACTGCGGGATCGGGTCATACGTAAAATCAGCCAGGATGGTAAGTTGTGTCACATTTGCAATTACAGATAGTTAAGGGTCAAGAAGCAGTCATCTAATGCCAGAATTGAAGCCATCAGGACATATTGACCCGAAGCAAACAATCCTTAAGTTCATCCCCCCAAGTACAAATCAAGTGATTCTAATTATTGTCTGCTAGTACAAGTAGATGCTACAAAGTTAATATATTTAAGAGTAGACTGGTTTTCATTTAATCATCTCCATTAATTGCGATTCTATTAGAAATTTTATCATTCAACAAAAGATTATAAAATATATGAAAGCTGAAAGTTTAACATTTCTATAGCAGCATAGTTAAGAGAAATTCTATGCATTGTAATCTGCAAAAAAACAGGTCATGCAAATGTCACAATTTAGATATCGTCATTTGGACATAAATGGACAGAAATTCTACATCGTCATATTAGATGGTGGATACTTGAAGATTAAAGCATAAATATTGTAGTTCACAGGGTATTCGATGAGGATGACTAGTAAATCGAGATAGATCCAGACTCAATTTTGATAAAAGGGAAGTGAATTGCTAGTGTAACCAAAGAGATTACGGGAAAATAAGAAAGTGCATTTAAATGCTCAAGGAAACACCGTGATAGAATAAGGAAGTGAAGATGGAGTGAAAAAGAAAAAGTAATACTACAGACGTAAAGTGTCGAGAACTCGAGATGCCAAAAAATATTGCCAAAGACAAGGAGGATAAATTTAAAGCAACAGAAATTGTTCGATGTCAGAAATCCATGACGGCGTGTTCAACAATTCAAGACACCACTACCCCCACCTCATCCCTTGCCTCCCACCCCCACCCTCCGATAGGGAAGAATAAATGGGGTAAGCCTGCTTTCTAGTCCACTTTGTTGAGATCTTCCACAAATTTTAACCATCTCAAGAAATTTAAGGAACAAAAAACCAATTTTACGAAAGTTCTGAATTTACATCTAAATATCTCAGATAATAAAGAAAATTGATACAAATACAGAACAACTTTTTCAGAAACCTCGAAGGATAGCACCATGAAGATCTGCCACTAAAAGAGATTGTGCCACATTATTTTTCCTACAAACATGAGAGAAAATATATAAACACCAATTCATATAACCCTGAATGTCCGAAACAACTTAATGTTTTGGGAAATGAAGAAACACTAATCAACAAGAATGAAATCTCTTACCCAGCATTCTTCAAAAGCTGAGTAACATATATTTTCCACATCTCATGCATCGGCATAAAGAGTTCGAATCTAGAAACAAAAGATTGACAAAAACATTGTTATAACAATATTCAATTACCCCGACGCCATAACAAGGCTCCCATCTAAGCAAAATTTAGGAGGATGCACGCAACATTACCCTTATTTGTCATAACAAAGAGGTCAAACAAAATATGCAATGCACAATTCAAAAGAGAGAGAGAGAGAGAGAGAGAGAGAGAGAGAAACACTTACTTGTGTAGTTCCTGGGGCAGATCTAACAATCCACGCTTTTTCAGTTGTGCCATGGACATATGTTTCTTAGAGCGTTTTGAATTTGCTTTGAAGGCATTGACAAACGTACTATTCCCCCGCACAAAATTATCAAGCAGGATCCAATTGTCCCACTTAATGCTCCTAGAGCCCTGAATGTACTTTTGAGCTGAATCACCCTTTTGAAGAAGCTCATGTAAAATTTTATCAATCGAAGGCTTGTCTTTATCACATGTCTAGATGATACAAAGTCAAACTTAAAAGTTATATACATACACCATATATGATAAAACTATTGCAGGCAGCTCAATGCTGAAGTATGCATCAGGGATATAGGCACTCACCTCTACAGAAGTCAGCAGATTTTGATGTACAGGCTGACCGAGACACGAGTAAGTAAGACCCTCTGCTTCCAAATCTGCATTTTTTTAATCACCAAAAAAGCTTAATATTTAACAAAAAAAACATTTCTTTGCATGATGCCAATCCAATGAGTTTGATCAAAAAATCATGTAGTGTAAGGCACTAATAACAATCTAAGTCAAAAGGACATCAAGCAAATTAAAAGGCAGCAGGTAAATATTAAAGATCATAAGTAGGGGTGAAGTAGAAATTGGCAACATTTTTATGTCCGGGTGCGCTTTAAAAAATTACTGATGACATGTTGCTTCATCAAAATGCTCTATCTCAAAGTACTACCAGAACCTTCACTGATCATAAGTAAGCAAGAATGTAAACCCTCTCAAGCACCAAAAATAAAACCACAGAAAGCTAGTAACGTGTGGCAAAATTTCGACTCAGTTTCCACAACACATTATTACAGCCTTCTTTGTCGGTCTTACTAAAATCAAGGACTCCACAAGCACAACCTCTTTATCTCCCCTAATAAGGGTGTTGTCTACCGTCTTACAACCCTCCCCCAAGCACAACCTCTTTATCTCCACTAATAAGGGTGTTGTCTACCGTCTTACAACCCTCCCCCATACTATTTACAAGGTATGATGATCATCATCACAACCTTCTCTGCCAACATAGCTTTCATTAATTATACTTTCAACTTACTACCTAATATTATTTTGTTTTGAAAATTAGGAATATTGAATCAAAACATTGAAACTTAAAACCACAAGACCGCAGGCATAAAAACACCGGGGAGGGGAAAAGCCATTGGAAAGGGGTACAAGAAACAGGTCACCCAAGACTCAAACATAAGGGTGGACCATGTATTACAACACCAAAAACTAAAAAAATTCAATGATAAAAAAGAGCGCCAAAATTAAAAGTAATAATTAACTAGTGAGAGAGGTTCATCTCAACCCCACTCAAGCACCAGAAAAATAGTGTTCTATCATACATGATAGCATTATGAGCAACTAAAACAAGAAATATCAAGAAATACTTCAATCCACCATACTTCTTTCTGTATCAATGACATTAAGAGTTCATTATCATCTCAACAATGTAATGCTACAGCTTCAACCAATATATTAATACCTATTAAATTGAAACAAATAAATAAAGCTCTTGATTAATGATAGTAAATATAAAAAATACCTTTTTTCACAGGATTCTTCGGAAAAATGGCAGGTGATGCCTCGATGGAAGGTCCTGCAAGAGCTGAAGAAGCAGGTACAGATTTCGAAAGAGAAGAATCCACACGACATCTTTTCAATTCAGCTTTGGCAAGAGCAAATCTGCGTTCCAATGCCTCCAAAGCCCGTTTCTTCGGATCTTCTATAATAGTCTTGGTTGTCATCATAATCATATCATATCATCATAAACTATATACTAAAACAATATCTTAATGTGACACGTATCAATACCACAATGATACGTTTCTCGCCGAAAACACTTCTCTAAAAAAATTATCTTTTTGAGATGTATTCTTGATTGACTACCTACAATTATTACAATTGCCTTCAAATAAGTTTCTTGATATATTACAATTATTACAATTGCCACAAATAAATCATCAAACCTGACCAAAATCAGCCAATTTCAAGACAATTCCTTGCCAAATTGCCATATTAAATTATAATTAATCACTCCAGAATATTTGAGTATTAATTAAATCTCTTATTGTTAAATTTCTATATATTAACATAACTCATATGACTATCTAAAACACACTTCATTAGCATAAAACAATGATAAACAATTTTTAGAAATTATTTGTTTTTGAGTATTAACAATAACAATAAGATGGTACTAATTTATTGTATCTTTTTCCTCCCATTTTTAGCAACCAAAAAACAAAAAGATTAAAGTGAACTTACATATGATTTTCTGGATCAAAAATATCTTCAAAAGTTTCAATCTTTCTTGATAAGCAAATCCACATAGTAGAATTAAGAATGATGGTTAATGCGAATCTTCATCTCTGCATTGTTTAAAAATACATTCACAAGTTTCAATCTTAATTAACCGACCAAAAATTTGTTGTTTTTAAAAGAAATTGGTTTCAATTAACCGATTAGAATCAAATTAAAGACAAAACCATAGCATAAGAAATTTAGAGAGAGATTATGTCAAAAACGGCTGGGAATTGGCATAGAGATGAAGATTTGATTAACCCAATTCCCAAATAGACTAAACACGAGAATAAGTAGGGTTTTCATTGGGTCTATTGTATGGTGGGCTAAGTTTTCCATAATCATTTAGCCCAAGCAAAAAAATGGAAAATGTAGACAATCAAATTAAAATACACAAATTGTTCTGAGGGACGGTCTCTCCAAGAGACGCGTTAGATTTATGGGCTAAATAGTCCAATTAATACAAATTAAGGACATGCTTGTATTGGGTGTAAATATTTAAAGGAGTAAAAAAAGTCAAAGTTAGAAAATGAAGTTGATAAATGAGAAATTAGTGAAATTTGATTGTTGTAGAGGTGGAAGAATTGTTGCAAATTAATGAAAAATGATGGGAATTCTCAATTTTGTGGGGTAAATATGTATCCTAGGGGAGGGTGGGGGAATGTATTACCTTCATAATAGGGGAAATTATCTTCTTTTTCCTTCATTATTTTTATTTTATACTCATTTTACCTTCTTCACAACTATTTCAACTACTTCAAATGCATCTCTATTTGCTTTCATTTCACTAGTTTGACTTTTTTTACTCCCTTAAATATTTACACCCAATACAAGCATGCCCTAAAGAGAAAATTAGAATGTGGGCTTCATGTTTTAAAGTCGTTTTTTTGAAAGACGGTCTCTCACAAGAGTAGCTGATTAAAATAAGGAATATCAATTCTCCCGTGAAACAGCCTTATGTGTGAGACCACATTTATATTGGACCTAATAGCCCATTAAGCAAGTTAAAAGGAAAAACTACTTTACCATTCCTCTTTCCCTCTTCTTTTTATTTTTTTTATTTTTTCAATAGTCTCAATATATTTCTGTTTACTTCATGTAAGATACAATTCTTTCATAATATCAAGATTTCAATTTATAGATGTACATTAGGTAGCCATTTTTTGATGACATCGGTGATAATGATGATGCCAAGTATGGAGATGGAGATGATGAAACATCTCCAACTAATGAATCTATTTTTGCCTCTATTTTTGCCTCCGTCTCTACATAGCTGTACGACTTCAAAATTTTTTGTCATGACATCTACAAATATATCATTTTAATTGGATATATTTCAATCATCTAAACAAAGTAGTTATATGTTTGTGTTTGAAGATTATTTGTGTTTACGTTTGATCAAATATAGTAGTTAAGAAATTATAGTACTTAAGTCATGGAGTAGGCGTTCATTTAAGCTTAGTAATTGGAAATTTGAGTCTTCGAGTTGATATTATAAGGTTTTGATTAGGATATGAAACTTAAGTGTTGTAGTAGGCAATTTAAGCTTTGTAATTGTCATTTTAAGGCCTTAAATTGGCAAATTAAGGCTTGGAGTACAATATTAAACTTAAGTATTGAAGTAGGCAAATGGAATTGACATTTTAAGAGTTCAATTGGTAGTTTGAAACTTTGAGTTGTCATTTTAAGCCTTGGATTAGACATTATAATTCTTAAATTAGGCATTTTACAACATAGAATAGGTTGAAATTGTATTAAGGGGAGTTGGGCTGGGATTGTGGGTTGGTCGCATGTGTACAACCGTCGCACATGAGACTGACTCAATAAGGAAAATTTGATTTTAAACATACGAACTTTGCCTCAATTGTTTTTAAATATTCGAACTTTCGATTAATATTTAAAGGCATGAACTTTGGGGGTCATCCGCCAAAAAAGATACGGATGATCTGATGCCGGTTGAAAAGGTTACTTCTTCATCTTCACCATCTTCATCTTGACCATTTCTCCCATTGTAGATCAACCAAATCAAAGAAACAACGGTACCACCATTTCTTTCATTGTAGATCTTACCACAGTTTATGCTCATTGGAAGATTGAAGATAAAAGATGGGATTGGCCCAATTAGATTGTTTTCTGATGCATCAAATCTTTGTAATTGATTGAAATTCGTCATTTGGGTAGAAATTTGTGACCTAAATGAGTTATTTCTTAGTATAATGCTCACTAAATTTAACCCTAATGAAGGGAAATTTTTGGAGTACTGGGGTTGAAATTTAACCCTAACCAGCAGTAGACAAGAAAATTTAGTTCTCAAATGTTTTTTTAGTAAAAATGGTCACGAAGGTTTAATTGGGTAATTCTCAAGGTTGGCGCGTGGATTAAAAAAATTTTTGTCTACCATTTGAAAAAACTAATATCTCAGGGTTACCACGTTTCTACGATTGTTGTTAAATTTGGGATTCCGATTTACGATTCTACGATTTTAATTACAATCCAAAAACAAGCGCGTTATTTGAATCCCAATTAGAATCTTAAAATTGTTGAATCTTACGATTCTAGTTGGAATAAAATTTTTAGCATGAATTGTTTTTAATTTTTCTTATATACCATCTTTTAACAATCTGATTCTACTTATTTAGCATGAATTGTTTTTAATTTTTCTTATGTACAATCTTTTACTAATCTCTTTCACAAAAACACATAAATTTCAAATTTTCCATCATAAAATTTTGAATTTTTTTTTCTTAATCAGTATGAAAATTTAAACTAATTATTAAAAAGTTTTCGTTATATTCTTAAAAATAAAGTCAAAGAAACTTTAATTCATAAATTTAAACTTATTTATTGTATCTGTATGCATTTAATTTATCTTTCCTGTGGAGCTAATTCTCTTTGTCATTCTCGAGCGGAGGACTCCTTTGGTCGCACTCTCCTTTATGGGTATGAGTTGTCACTGTCATTCCCTCCCCCGACCTTGTCTAGTTTCTATGAGCGGGATACACTAAGTAGGATGATGATGAATTGGATAATATGATAAGAAACTAGACATTTTTAATATATTTAAGTTTATTTGTAGAATCGTACGATTATACGATTCGATTCTACCGATTTTATTCTACCTCTCTAAACGATTTTAAGTAGAATCGCGATTTTAACAACTTTGACTATTCCTCATCAAAGTGAAGAGCACAAAGTTGAAACTATGTCTCTTTTGAATGTTCCATAAGACCTTGGTAATATTAATTGAAGTTAATATTCTGAATCTTCCATAAGACCTTGGTAATAGAAACAGTTGCTTAAATTTCAAGTAGATGATCAAGACATTGTTAGAAATTGTTAGAAGAGGACTTCAATTTCATGGGAACATTGAGTATTTAAGTATTTCTATTGTATCGTACAATGAGGTGTACATGACATTTATTTTCGTTTTTTATATTATTACTAGTTGTGGCACCGCGTGCGTACCCCAAGTTACACTATCGAATTTTATAATGTTTTTTTTTTACATTCCTATTAAAAATAATATAAATGAAAATGTAAATGTGTCGTAGATATGTGACGCTGTTGCAGCATCCTAATAAAACATGAAAACATATTGATGCTTTTATATATTTAGCCTTAGAGCGTGGCTAGGTTATTCAAGAAATCAACACTTGTTCAACGAAAATGTTTTGAAATATACCTCTTAATTTATTATTAACTATTTAATATTTATTAATTATTTGAATTATTTGAGAGATAATTGTTTAGGGATGATAATAAATAATATTGATTTATATTTAATGCAAGTACTTCATAGTTTAAGTTGGATTATATAAGTGAATAGAAAATGAGATTAAAATGTTAATAAAAATTTTAATTCATCTTAATGCCATGTTTGGGATCAATGATAGATTTCATTTCGAATTTTGGAATTGGCTCAAATCTATTGTTTGGCAAATCAAAATCAGTCGGTCTTTGCCGATACCGTCTCAGAATAAGACGGCCCAATCCACCTTCATTATTTAATTAAGAAATAAGAAAATAAATCAACATATATATAAACTTCCAAATTTAAACTCACACCAAATTAGGATAACTGTTTCAAAACCGTCAACCCACGCAAGAAAAAAGGAAAGAAATCAAACACTCAATATTCCTCAAAATCTCTGTAATTCATTCATTCTGTTTAACAAAAAACTCAAAAATGTCTCTAATGGAAGATCTAATGAACGAATTTGACATGGAAAGGACGTTACAAGTATCAAGAACACATCATGAAGAAATCGAAGGTAATTTAACGAAAATCGAATGTTTTAATGAGATTAATGATGAACGATTTATATATGTAATTGATAATCTTTTAATTTCAGATTTGACGCTTGATGGAGATTAAATGATGGTGATATATGGTGAAGACTAAGAAGATAATGATTTGTTAGTATCTTACTGTTTCACACTTAAACATACCAATTGTTCTCTCAAGTGTCTCAAGTGTTGTACAACAATACAATATGGACAGTTTATCATATCAATTGAGTATTTTAAGAGGAAAATTGAGATAAAGTATGACAACTGTTTTATAATAAATTATTTGTTAGTATGTTATTGTTTTACACTTAAACATACCAATAAGTTCGTACTTGTTTGCTTGTGGTATTTGTTGTTGATTTTCTTGCAAGTGTCAGCGTCTTTATCTTTACAAATTTACAGCAGATCCTTGGCTAAGCTAGAGCCTTCCTGCAGGCATGCTTTAGACAGTATTCCATATAAGATAAGTTATCAATGGATCGTCAAACATAATACTCAAATCTTAAGCTTGCATGTAAATCTTGAAACGATGACTATTACAAATACGTTACTCAACATTTAATGAGTGGATAAATCCTATCAATTGCAACAAGTATACATCTAGGGATGGCAATTCAGTCCAAATCCGACCCTGATCCGACTCGACCCGAGGTTTTTTATCCGATTCGACTCCGAGCTGGGAAAAATCCGACTCCGACTCCGATTATACAATCCGACTCCGAGCTAGAGTCGGATCGGAGCTGGATCTTAAAAAAAATCTGATAATCCGACCGACTCCGACTCCGACTCCGATCCGACTCCGACTCCGACTCGACCCGACTCCGATTCGACCCGACTCGACCCGATTCGATCCGACATCCGACATCCGACTCGAATTTTAATTTAAGGCATTTTTATATTTTCAAAATTTTAAATTTTATATGAAAATAAGTTTATTCTAAGCAAAATTGCAAATTTGACATCTGACTATATGAATATGAGTCATGACTCATGAGTGACTAATTATATTCACATTGTAAGAGAGATTGAATATTGTAAATGTAATCAAGTTGAATGATTGAAATTTACATTTACATTGCAAATTTGACATCTGACTATATGAAAATAATCGATTAGATTATTATAGACTTACAGTCTTACATAGTGTTGACTTTTGAAGTTATTTAAGTATAATAAAACCTATAACTAAGTTAAATAAACTATTAGAAGTATACTAGTAGTATTATAGTATTAGTCTATATACTAATTAATATTAATCAATTATTAACTATATCGATTGTTTAATAAAGATTTAATTGGAAGTTAGAACTTGTCTAATATAGTTATATTAATAGACTTGAAACAATGTCGTTAAATTGTAAGTGACATTGAATATTGTAAGTTTGATTAAACTATTAATCCATATGATAATCAATTAGATAGTTAATCGATATGTATATCAAAGATAGTTTTTAAGTTATATAAGTATAATGAAACCTAAAACTAACTAAATTAAACTAACTAAATTAAACTATTAATCCATATGATAATCAATTAGATATAAGTATAATGAAACCTAAAACTAACTAAATTAAACTATTAATCCATATGATAATCAATTAGATAGTTAATCGATAGTATATCAAAGAATTAGTTCTAAGTTGTCAATTATTATGAATGAAACGAAATTAAACCGCTAATAACAAATTAAATTTTTTTTAATTATATTTAAATCTCTAATAACCTAATAATTCTATATAATTCTTATTCAATTTTATTGTAAACTAGCTTTTGTAAGAAATTAAAATTGTATTTTACCATTAATTATATTTAAGCCATTGATGATATGTGATCATGTGGATGATGAATGGTATTGATGATATCCACCTCATCAATTCTTACAAAACTTCAATAGCCAATCACATTATGTCACATGGATGTTAGATTCTAGCCATTGATTTCAATATGCTTTTAATCTTAGCCCTTAATTAATTATATCAAAAGAATAAAAAAAAATAAAAATAAATAAAAAAAGTAAATCAGTAATTGACTAATTGAGTTTGAGTCCCACTTTCCCACCCAATTCCCATTTCCCAGACTCCCACTTTCCCACCCAACGAAACCCTATCTCCCACTTTCCCACTCCCCACCGCAGCCCAACAGCCCCGCAGCCCCGCAGCCCACCGCAGCCCACCGCAACACAGGAGACCCGCAGCCCCACCCGCAGTACGATTTGTATTTACTTTGTTGTTGTTTTTGTTAATTTTGATTTTATTTTGATTTTGATTTTATTTAATTTGGTTATTGTGTTGTTGTTTTTGATTTTATTTCATTTTAAGATATTGTTGTTTGTTTTATTTATTTTATTTATTTTGTTTATTTTGTTGTTGTTTTTGTTGATTTTGATTTTATTTTGTTTATTTTGTTGTTGGTTTTTCATTTTAAGATATTGTTGTTTGTGTTGTTATTTTGTTTATTTTGTTGTTGTTTTTGTTGATTTTGATTTTATTTTGATTTTGTTGTTGGTTTTTCATTTTAAGATGTTGTTGTTTGTTTTATTTATTTTATTTATTTTGTTTATTTTGTTGTTGTTTTTGTTGATTTTGATTTTATTTTGTTGTTGGTTTTTCATTTTAAGATATTGTTGTTTGTTTTGTTTATTTTGTTTATTTTGTTTATTTTGTTGTTGTTTTTGTTGATTTTGATTTTATTTTGTTTATTTACTAAAGTAGTATAGAATTGTTGGTTTACTAAAGTAGTATAGAATTTTTATTCAAACAGGGATGGACTTTGAGAATGAAATACCTAGTCCGAAAACTCCTATTACTCCAACAATTAATTTAGAAAATAGTGAAGATGGTGAATGTGGAGAGGGTTGTATTATTGGTGCTAATGGTAGAAAACTTACTTCTGTTGTATGGAAACATTTTACTCAAGTACAAGTTGGTAAAGAAATGAAAGCAAAATGTAGTGGTTGTAAGAAATTGTTTGCTGGGGGTGGTAAAAGTGGAACCACACATCTAAAGGATCATTTGAAAAGATGTTTGAAAGTGAAAAATTATGTTGATGTGAAACAACAACTTTTGAAACCAACTATGAAAGACTAACATGTCAGGAATTGGTAGCAAATACAAGTTTAGTCAAGAATATTCTAGAAATGCGTTAGTTAGCATGATTGTGAATCATGAGTACCCTCTTGCTATGGTTGATCATATTGGATTTAAGAGATATTCTAATAGTTTGAATCCTGATTTTAAAGTGATTTCAAGAAACACAATAAAAAGCCGATATATTTAGGGAATACAATGAAGAAAGACGTCGGTTAGAAAAAGTTCTAGCAAAGAACAAATCTAGGATTGCTTTCACAAGTGACATGTGGACTTGCACCAATCAAAGAAAAGGGTACATGGCTGTGATAGCACACTATATTGACGATGATTGGGTTTTGCAGAATCAACTTATCAGGTATATTTCCTTTACTTTAATCAAACAATATTTTATATTATCAAGTCTAGAATCTTATTTGTTTCTATATGATGTTGATTAGGTTTCTTTATTTACCATGCCCACACAACAAGTACACAATAAGCAAGACCTTGGTTGAATGTTTGAAAAGTTTTAATTTGGATGAAAAGATTTCTACCATTACCCTTGATAATTGCACAACAAATGATGCTGTTGTAGATGTTTTGCTTGAGAAACTTCAACCTTCTAAGCTTATGTTATATGGCTCTTTTTTGCATATGAGATGTTGTGCACATATTTTGAATTTGGTTGTTCAAGATGGTTTAGAAATAATTAGTGGTGCAATTGAAAAAGTCTGAAGTGTAGTTGCCTTTTGCACTTCATCGCCAAATAGATATGAGAAGTTTGAAGATGCTTGCAATTATTGTAGGATTCCTATTACTAAAAAACTACAATTAGATTGTAAGACTAGATGGAATTCATGTTCTGATATGTTGCAAGTTGCTCTTTTATATAAAGATGCATTTACTAGGTTAGAAACTAAGGTTGGAAAAAGTGGAAAAGAAAAGTTTAGGTTACCAAGTAAAGAAGAGTGGAAAATGGAAGTGACATTTGTGATAAATTGGCGTTGTTTAGTAGGACAACTGAGGCTTTCTCTGGTAAAAAGTATCCTACTGCTAATCTTTACTTTCAAAAATTATGTGAAATAAGGCTTAACTTAAGAAGATGGAAAAGTTGTGGAAATACAGTAATTGAGTCTATGGCTAAAGCAATGATTTTAAAGTTTGATAAGTATTGGGAAGTGGTTAACGGCATGTTGTCTGTGGCTTCAATATTGGATCCAAGAAGAAAATTCGAATGTGTATCTTTTTATTTTGAACTTCTTTGTGAAGATACTGCTACATTAGAATGTGAAAGGATATTAAGAATTTTGAAGGATTTGGTGAATGAATATGAGACAGTGCCTAATGAAAATTTTACTTCTTTTTCACCCTCATCACATTCAAACAAGTATAATAAGAGGATAATTGATGATTCAAGTGATGTTGAGGGCTTATGGGAAAAGCATGTTTCTAGCCAACCAAGTAAAAAGCCACGCAAATGTGAATTAGAGATATATTTAGAGGAGGAAAGACTCGTGGTGGATGAAAACAAATTCAACTTGTTGGCATGGTGGAATGCGGAATCGAGCAAGTTTCCTACACTTTCTAAGATTGCTAGAGACATACTTGCAGTGCCTATTTCAACTGTTGCTTCTGAGAGTGCTTTTAGCACTAGTGGTAGAGTTATTGGACCTCATCGTAGTAGGGTTCTTCCTGAGACTGTCGAAGCTTTGATGTGCCTTCAAAGTTGGAGGCGTATGGAATTCAAAGGTACTTAATTTTTTTACATCAGTACGTACAATTAGGAAATTATATTTTTATATTATTTATTAATCTTGTTATTTCTAATTTGTAGACGCTAAAGCACATCCCCTTCAATATGCCCCGATTTTTGAAGACGAGGATGTAGAAGCTATAGAAGAAGAATGATGACGATGTTGTAATGTTAAGCATGAAGAATTGAAGACTTCATCATTTATGTAATTTTTAATGTCATTTCAAAAAAAATGTTTGTTATGTAATTTTAGGGAACTAAGGACTATTTTGCTTATTGACTTATTGTAATTGCAAGACTAATATTTCTTATTAAAGTTGAATTTGAAGACTAATCTATATTAATATTTTCGTGCTTTAAAATCATAAATGTAGTATCGATAAAAATAAATCTTGATAATAATCCGAAGTCCGCCGGATGTCCGAGAGTCCGAGTCGGAGCAATGGTGGAGTATGCATACTCTGACTCCGAGTGGAGGTGGACTGAAAAAAATAGTCCGAGATTTATTCGGAGCAAACTCGGAGGGTGGATAGTCCGAGCCGAGTCCGACCCATTGCCATCCCTATATACATCAAAGGAGCATTCAAATTAGACAAGAAGATTCTATATTCAAGCTGAAAAAGAGTTGGAAACCAAGATCAGTAAGAAAACTACTCAAAGGTAAAAAAATTCTAATATTATATACTCAAGGTAAAAAAAATGTTGGATAAAATAAAAGGCAAATGAATCAAAAAAGGTGAACACTAACCTTGATGAAATAATAAAAGGCAAATGAATCAAAAAAGGTGAACACTCACCAGCTTCTTCATTTATTGGGGGGGGGGGGGGGGGGGGGGAGGCGAGGGAGAAGGATACACAATTTGATTGATGCCCTTCCAATCTAAGTAAGAAAATGCTAACCACAATCTCGATTTGCATTTTTCAACACCTTAAAAGCTACAAAAAGAACATCAATTGTTTACAAAAATTCATCACGCCAAGCAATGGTTGCAATATGATAGTAATGAATAAGGAAACAACTTTCAGGTATTTTCTTGGAGGGCAACATACTTTTTCTAGACAGATGAAAATGGACCCGCAGCTAGAAATTACTTTAAGTGTTTACCCATTGTTTAAGGAGTTTTATTCAATCATATGCTAACAATTTCTATAACCCCATTACAAAAAATCATGAGCACAAAACCGTAGGTCGTTGATCGTTTAACTAGGTCCGGTCTACACAATTAAATTTATGTTCTCCTTAAATAACTCTAATGACTAGCATTAGTGGTAAGTAAGGGGTCGGTCCACAGGGAAATGTTTTTGTGACAAAAAGAGTCTAATGACAAAAAGGTTTTTTGGTATTTGAGTTTTAAAGTGACAACAAGTTTCAAATATCAAGTTTTAAACAATATATAAAAAGACTAGAGTTTGGGGATTTTAACTTCTTAGATTGCCAAAGGGATGTATTGAAAATATGTTTTTCCACCATTGTATGATAAGAAAGGTCTTTCTAATTTAGCTCCACAACTTCTAGGTATAGGAACTATATAGTTACTAATACGGTTTAGGAGATTCGGCTTCTGGGCGTATAATTCGACCATACTAATGACTCCCTAATACATGCTCTGGACCTCCAATTTATGTTAAAACAAGAAAGAATCATACAAGATAGACATGGTTCATCATCCTAAGGACGAGCTAGGCCTCAAAGGAATCCTAATAAAGTTAGCTTCTGGGCTACTCATTACTAGCATGAATTCATATTTCCCAAGCATTCAAACATTCAAGCAACATAAATTGTCCATGGATGGAGATCGAAATGGGCTTTCGATTCCTTACCATGGAACTCACATATTCTTTTATGTACATATTCATGATCAACCCATTACCCCATAAGCAAAATAATTAGCTAACTACATCCCCAAACTCTAGCAAGAAAACTACTCACTCATGTTGATACTTAACATAAACACATAAATTATCATATCATACATAATGCAAACAACAACAAAGAAGAAAATTAAGTTAAGAATACTTACTACCCTCAACTAAGGAGGGGGGTGGCAATCACACAAATGGATAAGAGCTTTCAATATTCAACCCAAAAAAATACTTCAAACCGAATGCTAAATTAAAACCCACAATTTCTGGAAAATACTTGATGGATTACCAAAGGAAGAGTACTACAAACTACTAGTGTTTAATGATTAAGTTACAAGCCAAATGTTTAAGTTCTAAAGATTAAAGAGCTAAAGAGAGTGTTTAAGTGAGGTACAACTACAAATTTCTGGAATTATGAAAAACTAAAGCTTACAAATACATGAACTATCATAGAATGAAGAGAGAAAGGAGCAAGGTTCAGCTTGTGGAGCTGATGGTGTGTCTTCTCCATCAGAAAATTGAAATATAAATAGCCAACAGTGTGAGCTTCCCACTTGCATTCACCATCATTGCCTAGGTAGTCAAACAAGCAACCCTCTTCATCATGGGGAGCAGATGCACAGGAGAGGGAAGGCTGAAGCACGCAAGGGGAAAGAGTGGTGGAAGCAAGAGGCAAAAGTAGACGGACAAAAATTGGAACTGTAGCTGTCAAGCCTGAAACAGTCGGGTCGACTGGTACCAGTCGACCTGTCGACTGGTTTGTACCTGATGCGCACTGCGTCTTTGAAATGCCATAACTTGGTCGTTTCTTATCAGAATTGGGCATGTGACCAATCGTTTCGAAGCTAACGGAACCAAGTTTAATCTCCATTAAAAATATCTATCAAATTCCAAGTGTGTTTAAAGTTATGATCATTATAAGTGGACGCTTTTGCTTCTGATGATCGAAAAATGTAGCATTTCTTTGGTTGGCCTTCTTTTAATTAATGTGACTTCCCTTTAGTAACTAACTTAGCTCATAAGGTCACCAAGCCTCTAAGAGTAAGACGATAAATATAATTAGTGCTTGTGATGGCTCGAAAACCTGCAAAAATTGACAAAACAATAAACACTACACCAAAAGAGTATTATCCTAAAAAATAAGCATAAATTGACTAAATCAGAAGAATAAGACGTAAAGATGGCATAATATAAGTGAAAATTAGGGGATAAAATGCACATAAATCATGTGTATCAGCTGGCTGTAATGAAAACAAAAGGGTTGCAAGAAATCTACAAGAATAAAGCAAAACTTTTTCGTGGCAAAGCATAGATGACAAAAAACAACTTTTTTTTTAAAAAAAAAAATCTAAAAATCTAAAACCTACAATCATTCGGGTGTTTTCATTGAGCAAGGCAGTAAGCATACACTGGAGTACCATATAAATATTCAATTTGTAAATATTCTATTTCAAAGAAACCAATTCACTTTGTAAATATTCAATTTGTAAACATTCAAGCAACCAAAAGGCTTAACAATTAAAAACATACAGCCATTTTTGGCAAAAAGAAACTTTTCATTTGTGACCTATTGGAGAAATCCAGCATGGCTATGGCACGACAGAGATGAATTTCATGGGAACTTTAGGTAGATATACATAGCTCTCTCCTTAGTAAACCTGTAAAAGTAAGTTTAACATTTTGTTCAGTTTGCTTTGTGGGAGCAGCTCTATAAATAGGGTGATGAAACTTGCATCTATCTCCAAATTTACATTCTCTAGTGATAAGTGCAATTATTTGCACTAATCGTTTATATTTTTCTTGGGGAAGTGATAGGGAACGTGCATCCCAAAAGGATGGCACCGATAGTGAGGCCATCAAGGCCCTCACAAAGCAGATGGCCGCTCTATCCGCACAGATGGCCAAGGTAAGTATGGTAAGTGGTACTTCTAGCCCTTCAGTTAATAATGTTTCCATGTGCGATACTTGTGGAGTTCCCGGTCACTGTTCTAGTGCATGTCCCCACGTTTACGAGGAGGCAAACGCTATGTATGGTAGACCGGTGAACGACCCTTTCTCTAACACTTGCAATGCAGGTACTAAGAATCACCCATACTTTTCATACAAGAGTACCAATGTGTTGAACCCCCCTCCATACCAAGCACCACACAATCCACCGGGGTTCAACCAAAGACCGAAACCTCCACACCATCCAACTCCACAACACCATCACCCATCACCATCTAATGTGGAGTCACAGATTGCTGAACTCCGAAATATAATCAGGCACACATACAGTCGAGTAGTGCGCATATGAAGATGCTTGAGACACAGATGACCCAGTTGTCTCAACAACAGAATATGCGTGCTCCTAATCAGTTTCCTAGCCAGCCTGAACACAAAGGCAAGGAGCCTAGCCAGATAAATGCTGTGATCGAGGTGGAAGGTAATGATGTGGCTGACACTCCCTTACAGGATGTGTCTTCTGTTAAGCCACTTGGTGATACTAGTTCTAATGTTGCTTGTTATAAGTCTGTTGAATTGAAACATAGTCATGAAAATGAGAAGAAATCCAAAGTAACTGATCTTAAAATTGAATACGTCCCTTTCCCTCAGAAGTTGGCTCGAGCCAAAATCGAGAAGAAGTATGGGAAGTTTTTCAAGTTGCTTAAAGACAACTCTTTAGAGTCGTCTTTTCTTGACATCCTAGCTAAGGCACCCACACTTCCCAAGATGTTTGAGGAACTTTTGTCCGGTAAGCATGGGGGAACTATCAAAGTTCCCAAGTTAGGAGACCCCGGTAATTTCAGTATTCCTGTTACTATTGGAGGTATTTTGATAAACAAAGCTATATGTGACTTGGGTGCGGGTGTAAGTTTGATGCCATATTCATTGTATAAAAAGCTAGGATGTGTTGGTAAACTGGCCCCCTATGAGACCAAACTGCAACTTGCCGACCGTAGTCTCATCAACCCTAAGGGGATCTTGATAGATGTGTTAGTGGGAATTGGACAGTCCGAAGTCCCTTGTGATTTCTTAATTGTAGATATACCTGAGGACCCTAAGACCCCAATCATTCTAGGGAGACCATGTTTGGCGACTTGTGGGACTGTAGTGGATGTCGCTAGAGGTAGAATTGTGATGGAAATAGGGGATGATAAACATGAATTCAATATTGATAGTTCCCCTGATTTTTCTGTGTCTGTTGAATCTGTATGTCACATAGACACTCCCACTTAATCCAGCTATGAGTTGGATTTTGATGCTTTACAGGCCTTTCTTGAAGGCACTGGGGGGAGTGAAGTAGTAATGAGTTGGGATGGTATATGTGATGAAAATTTTGATCTAACCCCACGAGTTGTTGCAAGATGATGAACTTGTGCAGGATAACGATTTGCGAGACGAAGTGCCATTGCATGAGGAGAAAGATGTGACAAAGGAGTGTTCCACACCTCCCAAGGTAGCTTCTAGTGTGCTTACAGTTGTTCATAATGCTAATGTTGTCCCCAACAACAACCATAGAAAGAAGTTTTGTAAGAGAAAGAAAAAGAAAAAGTTGGTTGGGGACAATAGTTTTGAAAGTATCTGTTTTGTAGACAATGATAATGCTTGAGCTAGGTATGTAGTAAATGTTGGTTTGGATACTCTTACTAAGGGCAATCTTTTCCTTTGTAACGACCTTGAGCCCAGTTGATTTTCATGTGTTGAAGCACGTCAAGCTAATGACGTTAAACGAGCGCTTTGCGGGAGGCAACCCGTACTTTTAGCTAGAGCTTCTTTTTGTTTTTGTTCTTTTCCTTTTAGACTTCCCCTATCCATATGTTTTTGTTTTTCATGGTTTGTTCCCTTGCTTCGCAGTTAAGCATTGGGGACAATGCTTTCGATAAACATGGAGTGGAGTCTACATCTGTTAGCTGTAGTTTTTTTCTTTTTGTTTTCTTAGATTAGTTTTTAGGCTGTCTTTTATTTTACTTTGTCTTTTCTTTTCTGTTCAAAAAAAAAATTGAAAAAACGAAAAAAAAAATTGAGAAAAAAAAGTGAAAAAGAAAAAAAAAAAAAAGAAAAAAAAATAATAATGAGAGTGCTAGCCATAACCTGTGAAGGAGGACTAGGCAAAAGGAGAGTGAGTGTGCTTCAATCGACATCTATCTACATCCTTTGCCATGGCGTTTGCAGGTATACTTCTTTTCCTATCTTTATCTTCTATCTATTTCTAGCTCCACTAAATTGTCCCACCTTAACCCACCTAGCCATCCTCACTTAGATTCTCGCATATCATCTCATACTAACCATTGCATGTTATTTGAGCTACAAATTTTTAACCTACATAAGCCCCCATCCTCTTTTATCCAAATTAGTTCTTGGATTGCGAGATCCAAGAGCTCCATTTTATGTGCCATACTGTTTGGAGTTTGGGTGTTTTTGTTTGGTTTCATCTTGTTGTGGTTGTGTTGATGTTGTGTGGATGTTTGTTTTGGGTTGGGTATGAGGTCGACAAAGGGGTTTGGGATTTATATGGGCATAAGTGAGATCATTTTTTTTTGAAAGATAAGGAGACTAAGATAGGAAGCCTCTTTCTTTTGGGGAGCCATAAGGAGAACTGGTGTTCATGTCTTAAGAGGTAATGATGCAACTGATGGTGCTATCCCAGTTCATCATTGGAGTATTTTAGTTAGCTATGCATTCTTTTTTGTGCTTTGATCCCTATTGCTACTCATTTTCTCTTTGTGCTTCATTTGTGTACAATCTTAGCTTCATGTTTATATTGTATCATTGCTTTTGTTTTGCTAAGTTTGTACATGCTATTCATTAGAAAAAGGGAAACATGCTTCAAAAGAGATAAGCCCGCTAGGTTGAAAACCCGAAAGGGCGACCTAGGCAAAAGAGCGGCATGAGTGGGTGAGCAATGTGAGATTTGGAAAAATGAAAGAGTGGCTAGGACGAAAACCCAAAATGAGTTCCTAGGCAAAATGAGAGAAAAAGAGAGAAATTTCATTGAAACATCCTATCTCATTTGTGCTTGAATTTGGAGACCGCATTTTAACATTGCTTTTGTTCTTTTCAACCTTGATTTGCTCGAGGACTAGTAAAGGTTAAACATGGAGTGGTTTGATAAGTGCAATTATTTGCACTAATCGTTTATATTTTTATGCTCCTTTGCGGTGTTTTGAAGGCGATTCGGGGTCATTTCGTTCGGTTTCACTCTATTTCGATGTCTCATGGTCTAAGTATGGGAAAACGGGTGAATTATGGTATTTTGAGTTGTTTTTGTTGGTGTTCGGTGCTAATCTTGTATACATTGCTCAAAGAACGTATCAAGCTATCAATTTTGCCAAGCCATGAAAAGTAAAAGAGCAAAAGAGTTGAAAAGTGTTGTTAATGCAAAAGTTTTAAGGTGAAATTTGATACATGTCTACTCTTTTGGCCATAACTTTTGATAGGAATATCGTATTAATGCAAGGTTTGCGGCATTAGAAACTAGACTTCAAGATCTTTCCAACGGTATATTATATGTCCGATTTCAACAACCGAGCAAGAAATGGCGATCGTTTGAAGTTGCTGCAGTTTTCCAGTCCTAACCGCCGAGTCGGCGATTCTGTCCTGTTATGGGCAGCCGACTCGGCTTCCTGCTTCTGACTTTTGCACGGGAATTTTGATAATTAGTCTTTTGATTGGGCTTAGGGTTAAATTGCCTCATTAGTATAAATAGCATTTAAAATTCTAATTAGGGTTTCCCTTCTTCCTCCTTTGAACTTTTTTAGTCTTTGCTTAATCTTCCATTAATCTAGCTTTAAATTTCATTTTAGTTTTATTTTACTTTGTCAAGAACATCAATCTAGCCTTTAGTATTCAATCTTCCTTCAAGTTTGTAAGTTTATTTTCTTCTTTTGCTTTTGAATTATTGTATTAGTTTAAGTTTTATTTGTTGAACATTGAATTCTAGCTTTAATCATCTTTTAATAATAATTTCATTTTCTCCATTATTGTTTAGTATTCATTTTCATCATTATTAAGTATTTAATCATTGCTTGTTTTAGTTTAATCCTTAATTCATTATCATTCATGTTTAGCATTGAATTTGAATTGATATTTATTGCATTTACCATGTCTAGTGAGTAGATCCATTTTCTAGGGTTAGGGTTTGAACCTATTAGTTAAGTATGAATTGATTCTTGGATGTGTCTATAAATCTATGGATTAAAGTGATTAAATTGTGCTAATTAACCCTAAATTAAATATGCTTTGTCGAACCATTCAATAGAACTAGCGTGTGAGATTGGGATCGCCTTTGCTTTAGGGTAAACTTTAGTTAAATTCTTATTAATTCGTTCAATAAAGTTAACGCGTGAGAATTGAATTAATAGGGTCTAAATCTAATAGTTAATCAACAGAGCGAGAGTTTGAGATTAACAAGATCAAGTTTAATCACGCAATTAATCCTACACTTCATAGACACTAATGAGAATTGGATCATGCAAGACTTTAGGGGATGCCCGACACCCTAGATTTCCTCATCATATAGCTTATATCACATCTTTATTATTGCATTCTTAGTTGTTAGCTTACAAACCAATCACTATATTTATTCCCTTAGCAATCTAATCAACCAAAATCGTAAAGTCCATTGTCCCAAGCTTCCTTGTGTTCGACCCGCGACTACACGTACACCGTGCGCTTGCGGTTAAATAAAATTTGCACATCATCCAGTTCTCATGTAGTGCTGTCAGAAAAGAGAAAATAAACAGACATCATAAATAAAACATGGAATATAATAATATAATTGAGGAAGATTTTCCTAGAACAAATCCAACGATAGCCTATCTACTGAGGTCCAACTTCAACAATTATAAAAAATGAGCTAAACTTTAGTTTGAGTTTTCATAGAGTGCGACTTAACCAGACTTGTGCAACAACCACTAATGCGGCAAAATTAGTGTTCATGTAAAAAATGTAGGGCCCATGATATGGCAGGAGGTGGGGGTGGAAAGGCAGGGAAAGGGGTATGCTACAGCAAGAGGTGGGGACGGAGGGGGAGAGCGAGGGAATGGACTAGTGCATAATGGATTGTCATCTTGGCGCAGTATGCTTTGCTTATAAATCTATTTTTTTTTATTAAAAATACATGTCAAAAGTCAAGTCAATTTTATTTATTAAAAAAACTAGTAACCAATCACAACCGTATGCTTACAACGTAATTTAAAGAGACCTAAAAGTACCAATTATAAGAGCCGCTACAAGAGTAAAATAAAAGGACTCAACCAATTTTTCCAGCAAAAACTAGGTCGGCACATATCGTATCGGCCGAGTCTTAAAGATTTCAACTATCCACATTGTTAAGGTGTAAAAAAACCTCGCGTTTTAGGCACTTGAAAAGACATCTCATGGTGTCAGCACATGTTTGGTGATACAACAACCACATAACCATAGATGAAACCACATTTTACACCATTGGATGGTGCCAATTATAATTGACGTTGAGAGTCAAATTTTAATCTACATTCTTCAACCATTTATTTTTTCTAGATATCATATTGATATCACATAGAAAAAGAAACAATAAGATCCCAAAATCGGCCACATCAATCAAACACAATATTTCATTGACCTAGTATTATTAAAGACTTGCACCTAGGGTCCCACCTCGGGTGGGTTTGAGGGGCTGAAATGTGTATAACTTAACTTTTTTTAGTAATAACAATGAGTACGTTTCTGATGACCCTTGGTAACAAACATCACGCACAACTTCATAAAAATAAGAATTGCACACGACTAAATGAGTCTTTTCTATTACATTTCATTATAATTTGATACCACAGAATTACCAATCATCGAAAACGCAAACACATAGGTCAAACACAAAAAGAAGAAAAAATGGAGTTCTTAAAACTTAATTCACATTCAGTGTGACCAGGGCGTTGAGGGTACATCACTAGAACCTGTCCAAACTTTAAGATGACACAATAGTGCAATTTAGTAGATGAGTTTTGGCAAAAAAAAAAAAAAAACAAAAACTAAACAAAAGTGAAGTTGACAAAGGTATCATTATGTAAATACACATTGTGAAGCACAATTACTCCCAATCTATGAAGGAAAAACTGTTTTGGTTGGACTTAAATTTTAACTCTTCCCACATCAGTAGAGTGAACTTTGCAAATTGCTCTTGTTGGGTTCAACTTTGAGGGTAGTTATTTATTGGGTACTTTAGTGCTAACCTAAACAATAAATAATTTTATTTTGTTTTTATAATTGCCCTCCTAACCTCCATTGCTGAGCGCTAAAATCTCCATTGTTAACCATTCCCTCTGAAATCCTCCATTTCCCTTTCAATGCTCACCCATATTTGTTAATCTCAAAAAACACATCAAATTTACCAATAAAACAACATATTCAATTGAGGAACATAAGATTAAAAGACCTTTACTTTTAAGGGTTTAGCTTATCAAGATGGAATCTTGAGGCTTATAATTGATGAACATCCTTCCTTAAATTCATCAAAAACACGATTAAAAAAGAGCAAAAAAACTCTTTAAATTAAGAACACCCCCTTTTGAGTTTATGATTTATGGGTTTTGACTTTGAGGTTGATTGATTGAATGTGGGATTCGAATTTTTGTAGGTGGTGTTGTGAATCTTTCAAAGGAAGGAGGGTTTCCGGCTATGACGGAGGCTTTCAAGGCTGACCTAAGTGTGAGAGAGACCTTAGATAGTCAGGGAGAGGCATAAAATGGACGCTAGCTGGGAAGGGGTGGTTGCTCAGACCTTATACAAAGTTGTACCCAATCAAAACAAATTTTTCTATATGCTTCAAATGCAATATTACCGACGACCATTATTATTTACAATTACAATACAAATATACACATTAAAAAAATCACCATCAATTTGTTACGCATTTCATTGTGACAAGTTTGCACCCTACTTTTTCCATCAGAGAACCCTAGCCCATCTTCTGCTAAGTTAGATTTGTAAGAAAGCAAATCCCAGGGGAAGATCAATAGACAAAATTTGATATCCATGTATCGAATAACAAACCTTTGAACGATTATCAAAGAAGAGGTTAAAATGTTGCTACGCCCTTCACAAGGCCCAAGCCCAACTTGATTACTTACCAGAGGAGGGGAAGGAAGAATGGCACTACTGCTGAGGTGTCCAAGGAGGGGAATATTTCTGTTATGGAATTATTAGATTGTAACCAATTATGAAAGGGCAAGGGGGAATGAATTAGTTATAATATGTATGAGGTGGCATTAGCCTTTCTTAACTATAAAAATGTAGTGCTCAATGGGTGTAATCATGCTTAATGAAATACAAGCTGTGGCTTATTGGAGTTGGGCTGAATACTCAGTGTTTATTTTCTTTTCTTTTCGTTTTTGTTGCTTACTGCTACTGTATTCATACCAAATGTATTGTTAGTTTTAAGCTTTATTCTAGAGGTTGCGTGACGTGGAATGATGAAATATTTTTTAGTTGGTGTTGTTCACCTCAAATGATGTGTTGACCAGTGATGACAGAAGTTGCTACATAGCAGACTTCTTTCCTTTTTTTATTTTTATTAATTCTCAATCGCGCAGAAGATTTCTTGAATTTTTAATTATCACGGATAATAGTAAAATGACTCATTCGATTACGTGCACTTATTTATGTGAAGTTGCACAATAACATTTACTATCAAGGGTCACTTGGAATCAAGTAACAAACCTCTTTGTTATAACAAAAGTAAGGTTACAAAGGTAAACTTCTACACATCAGACGTGTCAAACCCAACAAGTATTGGTGAAACTCTTGTGTGGACCAAGTTATAAACACTCCTATTTGTACTCTCTTCACTCTTTATTACATACTCTAAAGTAACTGCGAAAAAAACTTTTTGAAAAAAATAATTTAATTTAATGTTTCTCAATTTTTAATTTAATTTTTTAATTTTTTAAATTTTTAATGTTTTTAATTTTAGCTTTTTACATTTTTAATTTGAAAATTTTTTAATTTTAAAATTCTTAAATTTTAAATTTTAAATTTTTTTTAATTTTAAAATTTTTAAGAGTGGAGTGGAGTATAAGAGTATAAGAGTAGAATAGAGAAGGGTAGAGTGGAGAGGGGTGAAATGTAATGTAAAAGTATAAGAGTGGAGTGGAGTATAAGAGTATAAGAGTAGAATAGAGAAGGGTAGAGTGGAGAGGGGTGAAATGTAATGTAAAAGTATAAGAGTGGAGTGAGGTGAAGTGTAAGAGTATAAGTGTGAAGTGGAGGGGAGTGTAAATATTGTTCCACACTAATATTAGTGTGGCCTAAGTCCATACTAGACTTTTTCCAAGTATTGAGGTAATTGGACATAACGAAAAGTGATAGTCTCGAAGAGTTTTCTCAATTGTTGAACTATTGGTGTAACCTCATTTACCAGAAGGAATCGTGACTTCTCAAAGTAACAGTGAATGCAATATATGTAGTAAAACAAGTTAAAGGTAACAGAATTGTTAAACCAAGAGAGTCAAGGGATGGAAAAGGGGAAAATAAAAGAAGGTAGAAGAAGAATTGACCACAAGGACAAGAGAGAAAAGGAGAATGGAAAAGACGAAAAAGTGAACGGGCATAAACAAGTACAAGACTGAAGTCTATAGATAATTAGATAGGGCGATGCACTCGAGACCAGAGTTGAGTTTAGCTTCAGCAAGTAACTTGGTGGCAATGTCTTCCCCTACACCATCTTCCAACAAGCTAGGACAAATTTTGAGATTAATGACACATTACGGGTGCCATTCAAAACGATCAATAAAAAATTGGTTTTGTACTTTTGCAAGCCGTGTGCTCTTTTTTGAGTATTGTCTTTCTTGTGTCCAATGGAGACGTGTCCAAACTTTCACTTCTTGCCTAGATGAAGACAAATTGTGCTTCATATCTCTCTTCCCAAGGACAGAGGTACAGCTGAGGCTTTGAAAATAGGGATAATGGGAGGACTAAGTTACAAATGATCTATGTTGCCTATGTTAGAGTATATAACATATCTTGGGGCCTCAACCATCAGCTTAAGCTTTTGGTTGAGTTGGTTCCTTGACATGGTATCAGAAGCCAGTGTGACAAGAGGTCACAGGTTCGAATCTCAACCACCCCTCATTTACAGTGGAATATTTAGCACCAGGTATGAGGAGAGCCTGTGTTGCATCCACACTTCTAGCCCAAAGGGCTCTCGTGTGAGGGGGCGTGTTAGAGTATATAACATATCTTGGGGCCTCAACCATCAGCTTAAGCTTTTGGTTGAGTTGGTTCCTTGACAGCCTATAGGATGTAATGAACAAATGATGAGTGGCGGAGCAAGAGTTTATATAAAGTGAGGTCAAAAAAGTCAAAAGTCAACTTCAAAGTCAATATAATAACATAATCTTTTTAGTATTAAATTTTATTAATCTTTAAACTCGATAAAATCAAATAATAAAAACTTAGCAAAAACATATGTTCTCGTGAAATTTTATCTTTCAAAAACATTACAAAACATCCTCCGTCTTTACAATCGTAAACATTTCATATTCTATGAATGCTAGAAAACAATCATTTATATTGAACTCTTGAGACTATAGCTTCCTTACTAACCCACGTATCATCTAAAGTTAGAGTACTAAATATAACTACAACAAAATAGTTTAGCTAAATACTCCATTAGACTAGTAGAAATACTAGGTTAATCTCTATATCCCCATGGACTTCATCATCAGGCACAATTACTAGCCTATATCTCCATTCCCCACTGGTTTGCATGCTATATTCACTGAAGATTAAATACACAACTTAATCGAATTTTTAGAATTCTAGGTGGGGTCATTCCACCCCTTAAGCATATTTTAGCTCGGCACTTATGACCACCCCAACCCAAATTTACTTCACCATGAGGAATGTGGCTAAAAAAGTCATTGATGATGAATACCGTGAATGATATAAATATCCATGATAAATCATAAATCACAACATACTGCACAGGGCAGACGCTAATGAGCAGCATGCAATGTTAGAAGCACAATTTTAGCTCAATAATGAATACACATCACATTATAAGCTCTCCTTCAGAAATTTACCACGTGAACCACAATGAACTTACCATTGTTGGAGCAAACCCTGGTTGAAGATTCTGGAGAATGGAAGCACTGCATGGCCTACCCACATCAGCTGCAGGATTGTTAACTTTATTAAAAAATGTCAGTGTTCAACTATGGGTGATGAAACTATTAATAAAGAAATATGGTACCGCTACCATTCTGTCAGGATGATTGTATCGGCAGTTGGCACCATATTTACAGCTTAGAGAAATCAGAACAATTTGTTAGGTGAAATAACCTAAAATCTAACATCTAAGTAAATAAATCTACACAAGGAACAACATTTCACCTGCCAGTTTTCATGTAGAATGGACAATCTACTTCGCCCTGTCAAAAGTAGGATACAAATATCAGGCTATAAGAAGACGTTTTTGAGAAGACAAATTAATGATCAAGAGGCACAATGCCAAATTATATATATATATATATATATATATATATATATATATACATATATATATAGATATATATATATATATATATATAGATATATATATATATATATATATATAGATATATATAATATATATATATAGATATATA